>CM044004.1:76960171-77139053 GCA_024085815.1 Flaveria linearis | reverse complement strand
GACTGTGCTCTTCAATGGCAGCCTCCTCAAGTGAGGAAGACCCCAGTATGTGTTGCCCAAAAATTGGTTGCATCAGGCTCCTGTTGAGAGGAACCTGTGCGTTGTGGGTGGGTGGAGTCGTGGTACCTGCTGGGAGAATCGAGCCAGCAGGCACATCCTGCCTTTGTGTGCAGGCATCCTCAGGGGACTCATCTCCCTGAGTAGCCTTTGTGGGCTCTTTTTGGCTTTTGGCTTGTGGGGGGACTTTGGATTTGGAGGTGGAGGCTGTGGGTTCCAGCTGCGTGGGTTTTCGCAGCCGGCCAGCCTGTTTCAGTGTTTGGTCAGTGTTGTGCCTGGAGTATACCTCGGCTTGAACAGCCATGGCAGGGACCCCAGTGCCACTAGTCCTCAGCCTGAAGCTGGTATTCGATCATGGCCATTATGAACCGTGGATATAAAGTCCAACGGTTAGAAAAGGTTTGTGGCCATGTCCTTGAGTTCCAAAAATAAAAGTTCAGTAAAATTAAAGTTTGTTCTCCAGGATAGAATACAATACCTGCTTCCATCTTGTGGACATCTGGTCCCACGAAGAGGTCTTGGGAGCCAGACATACATTCACCATGTGGAAGATCAATCGTTGAGAGTCAGGAAAGTATTTCTTCAACAAGTGGAGGCGGAAGGTTACCCTGATAGTCATGAGAGTGAAGGAGAGAATCAAGGGTACCTTTGGGGTAGGAAGTTGGGTGAGTGGCATCATCCAGCTCTAGGGTTTGGCGTAGCGTAGCTGGAGTGAAACCACGGGTTTGCCATTGACGGAGGACCAGAGGGAGACCTCGACATTCTGCTCTCCGGTTTTGGAACTGGACATTGGTCCAAAACTCCGTCAAGGAGTCAGTGTATAGAGTGGGTTCAAGAGAAAAGCCGTTTTTATGGTAGTCGTGCATGAGATCGACGGCTTGGTGAAATTTGGGCCATAATGGCGACTTGGTGAGATGGGCGACACAGTTGTGTCGAGGTTTCAGTTGCATGTTTGCCATTAAGGTGTATGGGAATTTCAGAGGTTTTGAAAGAGTAGGTCAAGTGAGGATTAAATGCCTGAAGGTGGGGTATTTATAGGGTAGGGCAAAGGTTGAAAAAAACTGAAGGTTTTGGTGTTAGTTAGCAGTTGTTGTAACAACTGATGACGTGGTTTTAACCTTCAGTGGTTGTAACACTGAGGACTTGGTATTAGTCTTCAGTAGTTGAAACTACTGAGACCTTGGTTTTTGTCCTTCAGATTTGTGAACGTCTGAAGAGTTACTGTCAGTCGTCAGTAGTTTTGAACTACTGATGACCTAGTATTCTCTTCAGACGTTGGAAACAACTAAGACTTGGTTTAGCCTTCAGTAGTTGTAACTACTGAGATCAGTAGTTGTGAACTACTGAAGACATGGTATTGCTTCAGTTGTTGTAAACAACTGAGGACTGTGTTAGCCTTCAGTAGTTATGACTACTGATGTCAGTAGTTGTGAACTACTGAAGACATGCTTTTGTCCTTCAGTTGTTTGTGGTGAAACATCAGCTGTTGTTATCAGCTGATGAGAAATGACTCATCAGCTGTTTCCGTCAAATCAGTTGTTTCATACTAGCCTCTACACTTACTCATCAGCTCTTTGGCTGATTTTCAAATGTTTCATTGACCCTTCAGCTCTTGTAAATATTTATGCCTTCAGCTCTTGTGATCAGATGTTCACAAGTGCTGATGAATATTTTCAGAGCTGGTGAACAATTTTGTCTTCAGTATTTTGTGTAAGATTGCACATCAGTACTTATGAGCAAAATTTGTTCTTCAGTACTTATTTATTTGAAATCACACATCAGTAGTTGTAATCCCCTCACTACAGTTGTTTTTCAATAAATAATGTACATCAGTACTTTGAGTCATTTTAGTCTTCAGTAGTTGTGAAAGTGCTGAAGACAAAATTACTCATCAGTACTTGTATTTGACCTTTGCTTTTCAGTAGTTGTGAACTACAAGAACCAGCATAGGTCAAATCAATCAAGCTGCAGCATACCAAGCCTTAGTACCAAATTTTGGAATGTGGCACTATCTAAAGGCTTAGTAAAAAATGTCTGCAAGCTCATCAGCACTAGTACAAACTTAGGATCAATCAGACCTTTCTCATAGCAACCCTGATAAAATGATTTCTGATCTCAATATGTTTGTCCTTGAGTGCTGGACTGGATCTTAACATACAGAGAGCTGAAGCACTATCCATTAATAATGGAGTCTTAGTCTCAGTAATGCCATAATCCAGAAGTTGGTTCTGAAGCCAGAGTATCTGAGAGGTACAGCTTGCAGCAGCAATATACTCAGCTTCAGCAGTGGATGTAGCAATGGATGTTTGTTTCTTACTCTGCAAGAAACTAAACATTGCCTAGGAATTGGCAACCACCAGAAGTGGATTTTCTGGTGACTTTGCATCCTGCATAGTCACTATCAGAGAAAAGCAACTAATTGCAAGAATGCCCAGCTGAATACCAAAGACCTAGTGATTGGGTACCTTGCAAATATCTAAAGATCCTTTTGACTGCAATCAAATGGGATTCTTTAGGTGCAGCTGAAATCTGGCACAAGCACATGTTGAGAACATGATGTCTGGTCTAGAAGCTGTAAGGTACATCAAGGACCCAATCATACATCTGTAAGGGTTTCATCAACCGCTTTACTTTCTGATCTACATCTAGTTGTGTGATGCTGCTCATGGGAGTAGAACAGGGCTTACAGGATTGTAAATCAAACTTATTTAACAACTCTTGGTATACTTGGACTGATGGATGAAGATGCCATCATCCAGTTGTTTGATTTGCAATCCCAGAAAATACTGTAATTCTCCATAGCACTCATTCAAATCTCAGCTTCATAAGCTTTGTAAATTCATCACACAACGTTGGATCAGAGGATGCAAAGATGATGTCATCAACATAAATCTGAACAAGGAGTTTATGTGTCCCACAGTCTTGATGAATAGGGTTTTATCAATGGTGCCTCTAGTGAATTTATTCTCTAGAAGAAAGGTTGAGAGTGTCTCATACCAGGCTCTAGGAGCTTGCTTCAGCCCATAGAGAGCCTTATCAAGCTTGTACACCCAATCAGGATGTTTATGTCCTCAAAGCCTGGTGGTTGACACACATAAACCTCTTCTTTTTTTTTTCCATATAGGAAGGCACTTTTGACATCCATTTGATAAACCTTGAGACTGTGAAAGGCAGCATAAGCTAAGAACAGTCTGATTGCTTCCAGTCTGGCCACAGGTGCAAAGGTCTCATCATAATCGATGCCTTCCTCCTGTGCAAACCCTTGGACAAACAGTCTGGCCTTGTTCTTGACAATTTGGCCCTTCTCATCTGTTTTGTTCCTGAATACCCACTTGGTGCCTATAGCACACTTATCTTTGGGTAATGGAACAAGCTCCCACACTTGCTGTTTCTTGAATTGAAGAAGCTCAAGCTGCATAGCTTCCACCCATCCATTGTCTCTTAAAGCAATATGATAGTTCTTTGGCTCTTGCTGACTGATGAAGAGAGCATAGAAGCAGAAATTGACAATTGATTCCTGGTTGAAACTCCAGCTTGGATATCACCAAGATTTGTGAAGTGGGGTGATTCTTGAGCTCTTGATAAACTATAATATCTGTGCAAGTGTTTGTAGACCCATCAGCAGCAACAGATGGTGATGGAGATTCCTGAAACCATGTAGAGGATGGCAGCTCAAATGAAGTAGAGCAAGCAGAAATCTCATCAGCATTTGTAGTGGATGGAGCTGCTGAGGCTACAGGAGCATCAGGTTCAGTGACTTTAGGCAGATTGTCACTGATCCTGAAGAGGTGAGTACTGACTTCATCATCATCAGTACCACCAGGTGGAGATCTGTTGACAGGCTCAACAGATGGAGGTTGATAAGGAACATATTGCAGTATGTCCAGATCAAACAACTCCACAGGGTTTTGTGGAATCTTGTCCTTTGGAGATTCATTGAACTTAACATGCAAAGTTTCTTCAACCCCCTTGGTTCTACAGTTGAAGACTCTGTATGCTTTGCAAGTTGATGAATAACCAACAAAGTACCCTGCATCCACCTTACTAGCAAACTTATGGAGTGGGTTGCTAGTGTTGAGAATAAACAAGGACACCCAAAGGCTCTAAAGAATGAAATAAGAGGAGCCAAATGATGAAGAACTTCATAAGGAGTCTTCATCAACCTCTTATTTACTAAAGCTCTATTTTGTACATAGCAAGCTGTATTGACAGCTTCAGCCCAAAAGGTCAGTGGCAATCCAGAGTCAGCCAACATTGACCTTGCTACTTCAATGAGGGTCCTGTTCTTTCTCTCCACCACTCCATTCTGCTCAGGAGTTCTAGGAATGCTAAACTGCCTTCTAATTCCCTTAGACAGGTAGAAGTCATCAAGTGTGTGGTTTCTGAATTCTGTTCCATTATCACTCCTCATACACTTGACCTTGTAACACAAAGTTCATTATTGTCTTTGCTGCTTCATCCTTGGAGTGCAAGAAGAAAGTCCATACAAACCTGGAGTAATCATCCACAATTACCAGGCAGTATTTCTTCTTTGCCATGCTCATTACTCTGACAGGACCAAAGAGATCCATGTGCAGAAGCTGTAAGCAGGCAGTGGACTTTGGTTCTTCTATTGAAGGGAATGAAACTTTGTGTTGTTTTCCTTTCAAGCAAGCAGTGCAGTCATCTTCACACTTGAACTCCTTTAGAGGCAATCCTCTTACTAAACCATGGCTTATAAGCTGATTCATGTTCAAAAGTGAGCAGTTTCCCATGAAGTTGGGTGAGAGATAGAGTTTCCAGGTTTGCACTGGAGCGTAGGACAATGGTATAAGTGTCCCATCTCTCAGGCAGTGACCTGAGGAACTGTTGTTTATCTGGCTGTTGGAGTACTCTTGTTTGACCATCTTCAGCTCAGAGATCAAACAAGAGAACCACTCAAACTGCTGGGTCAGAGTCTCACCCTTTCTATATGAGAATGTCTTATATTGTTGGGCGAGGATTTCCCTATTGTTTGCTAAGACCGAATCAGTTCCTCCAAATTGTTCCTTTAGAGCAACCCATAGGTCATGAGCAGACTCATGATGCAAGAGCCCTGAATATATCTCGTTGGAATGGCCATGGCTAAAATTCCATGGGCTCTGGCATCAATTTCGAACAGCTTTAGATCTTCGTCCGAATATTGTTCAGGTTTCTTGGCAACCTGTTCATTAGACTCCGGGACGCTCACCATAGGCTTGTATGGCCCATGCACCACTGACTTCCAACAACCAGCACTGTTGACAGCCAAGTGGTGTAGCATACGTCTTTGCCATATGTTATACTCGTTCCTAACCAGCATCGGAGGCTTGGTTGCGGAACCAGTATTGTGAGGATCATTGGTTGGTGTTGTCATCTCAGGTTTTGGTCAAAAACAAGTTTAAACACGACAAACGTAACTCAAAACCACCAAAAGACCTCAAGATGTTGGCCGGAAACAGCAGAAACTCACTCTCTATGGCTAACTTCTTGCAAATTGCTAATTCGATCAAACTGAGAGATCAAAAGAGCAGTTTCAAATGATCAATGGTAAGATCGATCAATGATTAACCTGCTCTGATACCATTTGACAGGATCTCAGCCTCTCGTGTTGATCAATTAGATTATGCTTGCAGCGGATTTAGCACATTAATAGCAATTAAAGCAAGAACATAAAAGATATTGCAATTAAAGCATAAACATAGAGAGAGAAGAGTTCTGCGAAGCAATAAATGTTCTATTGGTCGCACGTTTCGGCAATTAAAACAGTATGGTTACCCATCCTTTTATAGGCGGCAAAAGGATGGGCATGATGTCCTTTTTCTGACATCACTGAATATTCAAATTACAACTGACAAAACATAAAACTACTGAAGATGTCAACAACTGACATCTTCTTACAAAAGTTCCTAAATGCTGACAAAAGTAAACTACTGAAATCCTACAACGACTGAAGAACAAACTCTTCAGTCGTTTTTAACTACTGATACTATAACAACTGAAGAACATGCTCTTCAGTTGTTGTACAACTACTGAAAGTAAATAAACTACTGAAAAGGAAAAACCACCACAACAACTGAGAAGACTTCTTCAGTTGTTGTGACAAACTCTGAGTCTTCAGTACTTAGTCTTCAGACTTGGCTTCAGATGATGTAACAACTGATGACTTCAGTAGATATCATCAGTTGTTGTCTTCAGTCTTTGTCTTCAGACTTTGTGCTTCAGTAGAAGGTCTTCAGTTCTTTAGTTCTTCAGCTTTGATTCTTCAGTACTTGTCTTCAGTACTTGAAGTCTTCAGTACTTGTAAGATCAGTACTTCAGACTTCAGTACTTGGTCTTCAGTACTTTGGAGTCTTCAGCTGATATTCTTCAGTTCTTGATCTTCATACTTTGTTCTTCAGACTTTGTCATAACAGCAGAAGGCTGGAGCTAAGATGTTCTCAAGTCTGACATTCAAGCAAGAGAACATTGTAACTGATGGGAGTCTTCAGCAGTTGTAGCAGTGGCATGTGGGACTTAGAGGTTTTCCTGATCTTGGCTCATTGGTTCTTTTGGTCCAACATATATAAACCGTTATATATATGACTTGTTATATACGGTTAGTGAGAAACGAAACAGTTAAAATGTTTTCTCGTGGAGGTAGTAGAAGACGTCAAAATGAGTTCTCTTCAAACTCACGAGATATTGTGGAAAGTATTCCTGATCCAATAGATAACCATAATTGGCAGAACAGGAGGAACTGGTCTCAGAGTGTTATTCACTTTATACGTAACGGTGATTCCCAAACATGTAGAGTGTATTACATGGGTCATTCCGATATTCCGTTACAATTTTGGCGTGAATTACTCGGAAACGTGTCTTTAGGTACAGAGGTATGATTTAAAGTTTTTTTTGCATATTTTATTTTATTTTAAAATTCTAACAATTAAAAAGGCTGTTATTTTATCGGGCGTGGACAAATAGACTCACAATATGGAGATACGAAGAAATACGTAGAACCGAAGAGTTGCCGGGTAGTGATCGTTGGACGATTCTCCCATTTGAGTGGTTTAACTTAATATACTCGGGGTCCGTTAATGGTAACGAATATGGAGACGGGAGTGACTGTCTATATTTCGCGTTATGGGAAGTTGATACGGTAATACTGTTTTCATGTTTTACAATAAAAATCATGAATTTATAACCGTGAATTAAATTGTTTTGTAGGTTTACGTACCAATGACTGATGACGAAGAAAATTGGTATCTTTTAAGATTTCTATGGACTCACTACAAGTTCGCATATATTCTCCATACGAATGCCGACCAAATACGTGTGATGATTCATGGTGCATTCATCGTAATGCCCGAACGATTTTCGTACAATTCGAATCGTACTTTTTACATTTTCTGTCACGTATACAATATTGGCAGCACTCCGGAAAAGAACAAATCGAAGAACTGGTGGTATCGGGTGAAACCGTTTGGCCTCCTAACGCCGGTCATATTGGTCGAGATTCGGGAGTTGTAATTTGTATGTTATTGCGTAGGTTGGTTCAAAATAGATCTTTAGAGTGGCAAGAGGTTAGCTTACAGGATGCTTGCTTTAGATTCCGAAGATTTATGGCAGACGAACTGTATGGTAGACGTGTAATGTAGAACAGTAATGAAATATTTTATTAAAATAAACGTTTTTAGTACACTTTATTAAAAACGACAAACCGTTATTATCACACAATAATAAAACACACAATTTTTAATCTTCTTGATCTTTATAAAAGATCCAAGCCGCAAAATGGTTAAAAGAAATTCCAAAATTCTCCCGATATCTTTCTTGAGTTCTTGTCATAATATCCGTATCATTCCATAACGTATTTCGATTTTTGTAAACGTCTTTGTAGAGCTGGTGAAATGTCGTGACCTTCCTTCTCAAGTCAGACCACTTGTTGCTAAGTTCACGAGTGGTGCGATATTCTTCACGTTCGAGAATTTGATGAAACGAGTTGAAACACGGTTCCAAAATATTGAATTTGGAGGGATAGTCCCTGAATTTTCGATACAAGATCTTACTAAAGTGACCTCCTCTTCATCCGTCCACGGATTTTGATCACTTGTAGCACTCATCGTTTGGGTATTGAGTAAATTTGTGTGAATTGATTGTGGAAAGTGGTTGAATTTATAGACATAAAAAATTAGTAAACGGCCCGTGAGGCCCTTCACAGGCCGTTTCGTTTCCACATTACGGGCAGTGTAGTGTCAACGGTTGATTTTTAAAAATTTCAAAGTCTCACGGGCCGTGAGGTGTGTCACGGGCCATTAAGTAGTTACGTAACGGGCCTTGAGGGCCATCACGACCGTGAGGCTGGATAATATATAGGACCTCACGGCCCATTTGTTCATTTACGCCCCCTAAACACACATACGATTTACTCTGTCACGACTCCGTTTTTTCATCATTTTCATACCGCCGACTCCTTACTACGGTACGTATGCAAATTCGTATTTTATTTTTGTGTATTTATCGTTTAAATATATGAAAATTTTATTTAAAAAATCTGAAAATTCTGAAAAATTGGGGGGATACGGGCCGTGAACATGGGTCACGGGCCGTAACCTTTTGAATTTCAAAGGGTTACGGGCCGTGAAAGGTAGTCACGGGCCGTAACCCATTGAAAATTCAGGGGGTTACGGGCCGTGAGTCGGCTTCACGGGCCGTAACCCTTTTTTGTTGTTCTTTGTGAATTTAATTTTTTTTTTGCAGATTATGCCGCCCCGCAAACGTACATGTCCGGAGACTGAGCCCGAGGGTCAGGGTGACTTTCTGGACCCACACCCTAATCTTCGTTTTCCGAGGGAGACACAGCCACAGCAAAAGTGTGGAAGCTGATTGGACGTCCCCTAAAAGGGACACGCACCATCGACTGGGACGTGCTAGAGGAGGTCGGAGACATAGCACGTGCCCAGGATATCATCGGGCTGGACGGAGAGACGCCGTGGAGGCGGATGTTTGATTTGGGATCGAGGAGGGGCTACCGGGAGCTGACGTTGCAGTTTTTGTCTACGTTTCTTTTCACTCCCGCCACTGAGGATCAGGACCCCCGCGAGCACAGAGCGGTTTGATTTATGCTGGGGACCGGTAGGTACGAGTTCACCCTCGCCCAGTGGGCGGTGACTATTGGGTTTTACACCCATGAGGAGACGCAGGATCCTCGTTTTTATACTGACGAGGTCCAGTCGGAGGCGGCTCCTTTGGTCGGATGGTGCCCGACTATTTCCGACCAGCCGTGAGAGGGCGCCATTAGGGCGACCTCCATTAGGGATCCTTTGCACCGGTATCTACACCGGTGCATTGCCGGCACCATTGCCGGCAGAGACCAGAGCATGGAGCAGGTGTCGCTCCTTGACTTATTTTTTCTGAGGGCCTTGCTTTCACCTAGACGGGTGAATCTAGCTCACTGCATGGCCGCCTATTTTTTGAGCGTCATTCAGGGCAAGGTAAAAAAATATTTATACTAATTCTTAATAAATAAGTATTATCTATTATGCGATTCATAATTATGCCTATTGTTTGATTGTTTTGCAGATGGATAGCCCGATTGTTTGCGGCTCGTACATCACCGTCATTGCCTCGCGCTTAGGGTTGTTTACGGACGCCCTAATTGCGAGGCAGACTACGGACACACCGCCTCGGATTTTGGGTCGACAGACCGTCATGGCCATGGGGATTGCCGCTAAATTTGGCGATGACCTCCGATGGTCCACTGATGGTGGTCGGACCATCTGGCAGCCGGTGCCAGACGTTGGTGAGGAAGAGGAGCAGCCGGCGCCGCAGCAGCAGCCGCAGCCCCAGCCACACGCCAGAGCACCCGTCCCACCGCCTGTTCCCAGGACCATCATTCGGCAGATTCCGCCGACGGGGGAGTTTATGGCGGAGTCACTACATTGGGCGCGCCAGTCCCACGCCTTGCTAGTATGGATGGCGGATGCATACAGCATTTTTGCTGCTAGCCAGGGTATCGACCTCCCCCCTCGGCCGGAGTTGCCTCCGTTTGTCAGACGACCTGCGGGTGATGACGAGGAGGCTGCTGGTGGTGGTGATGCGGAGGATGCTGGGAGTGGTGATGCTGGTGGTGGTCATGACGCATAGATAGTAGAATTTTATTGTTTATTTACCTTTCATGTAAAAAAATTGAAAAATTATGTTTATATATTATGAGTTATTTTGGATGACGTTTAAATGTTTAATTATATGTTTACAATTGGTTGTGCTTTTGGAGGAAGTGGTTTGTACGAATAATATTAAATCAACCTTTTGGAGAATAAAATCAGTACTTGAACCTACTCGTCCCACAGAAAGGAATAAATAATCCTTCAGAAAATCCGACGCCAGGCTCTGCAATTATATAAACATACTTGAATCTCAGTCGGAAAAGTTGCACTGAAAAACATACTTGAATCTCAACATATATTATGCATCTCATATCATTAACATTCTACACACCTTTTATGCTAACCAAATGCCCAGCTCATATAAACAAAATTCAAAGGTTGAAGAAAAATTCGATAATCTTCTTATTGCATTTTTCTTTGGAAAACGAAAGAATTGATTACATGTTTCCAATTCAACAACAATAAAGAATTGAATAAATAATAGATTACATGTTTACAATTCAACAATAATAAAGAATTGAATAAATAAAGAATTGAAAGAATTGATAAATGTGTAAACTATACTAAATCTATATGTTCAACCGGGTCTACGGGCCTTAGTTCAAGATATTTTTGAATTCGACTTCCGTATATAGCCTCCCAATCATTGGCGTTTTCTGTTTTGTACAAATGCCAATATTTGCTCGGAACATGCATTGGATAGTCACCCACTAATCGAATTCTAATGAAATGGCAATCTTGAACACAAGCATTGAAATTATATGATGTTCACTGATATCACGAAGAGAAAACCAGAACGGGAAAAAAGTAGCGGAGTTGCCGATAGATATAAAAATTATAACCACTCGAAACTTGTTAGCAATAAGGATTGTAGCAGGTGGCACTGTCATCCAATTTTTGTGTGGAGCCGCACCTAACCCGTTCCAGTTTAATGATTCCCTTATTTCGTTTATATCAGGAAACATCGCAGCGTACCTATGTCTGTTTTCATCCAACTCAGATATAAGTTCCGTACGTATAAAACGCCAGTGATTTTCACCATATCCCAGTGCGAGTGCTGTAGCACGAAAACCACAATTGCCGTCCGCTAAAACATCATCCGCACCTGAAATATACGGGAAAAAGAATGATGGAATCCAGCGGTTAAACCGGAAAAATTTGTTTTTATCTTCGTCGCCCGGGATATATGAAAACTTAGAACTCTGTTGAGATAATCCATCTTTGGCTCTTGATTTCGAAGACATGGATTGACTGCGCTGCAAAGGCCCTTGGTTTGACTTCACCACCGAACTTGAATATGTTGGCGGACCTTCAAAATTTTCTCTCGATTGAACATATGAACTATGTCTGGGGGGTCTAATATTGTTTCTTTTTGCTTATCTTTTTTTGGACGACCCCGTGTATGTGTTTGGACTTTAGGAGGTTTTTATATCCGTTTTTGAAGGAGTAATGTAAGATTTGAAAATATTAATCAAAGATCTTTTCACATTTTCGGGTTGGACAAGTAAATGTTTTGTCACCATCTCCATCTCTTTATGTACATCTACTTGAACCTCCCTTACAATATACACGGGTGAAAAATCTAGCTTCCTCCAAAAAACATCAATGGAATCGAGCGGGATACATTGACCTATAAAATAATATATTAAATAAAATAAAATAAAGGTTTTCATGAAAAAATAAAAAACGTAAAAGAACATTCACCTGTTTGAAAGTAATTGTTTAATTTACAAGCACACGGAAGATCACAACTGGTAAAAAGATGGCAGCCACATGAGTCTTTGGATATAATTAGATGATTTATCCTGTTAATCTCACCGACTAACATATCCAAAGCCGCAATAGAAACGTTACCTCGCAACAATTTAAGCACTTCATGATTATGCTGCACCATAAGCATGATTTTGCTTTTGGTAAAACTTTCTTTTATAGCAATTTCCTGGGTAGCTAAGATATTATTAATGAAAGGAATAAATCTATCCAGGGTGCTATTGGTTGCTTTCAGGTAACTTTTCAACAACGAATGTTGGCTCTCAACTCGGTTCGTTGTGTGCTGACCGAAGTTATAACTTCTATTTATCCACGCCGACACAAATCTCTCTTTGTAGGGGTCCAACCAGTTATTTTTGAGGTACATCAGCACTCCTATTAAAAAAATGCACTTATTTTTATGTAAATATACATATATTTTAAGAATAACACTAGAAAACATACTTGAATGGTTGGACACCAATCTGCGATAAAGCCGGTCGTAATTATAAGCGTATATGTCCTCCGTTTCAGAGTTAATAAGTACCGACCACACATGCTGAAAAGCACCCCACTCTTCATTTGAAAAACTCGCCTTACAATGTTTAGCAATATTTTCCGAAATATGCCATCTGCAAAGTAATCGAACAGCACTCGGAAAAACTTCTTCTGACGCATTCATCAGAGCGAGGTCTCGGTCGGTTAGTATAACACGGGGCTCCATACACTTATCTTCCAGCGTTGCTTTTAGTTGCTCTAACACCCATCTGAAGTTGGCTTCACGCTCATAATCAATGAATGCGTGAGCAACAGAAAAAGATTTCAGGGTGGATGTCACACCAACCTTTTGAACAAAAGGCATTTTATACAAGTTAGTTTTGTATGTTGTGTCAATCATCAGCACGTGTGGGTACGCACGCCATAATGTGTGAGATGTGGGATGTATAAAAAAACCCCGTCGACGGTATTTGTCGGTTCATCAATGTGAGGGGTGTAAATATGTTGATGTTGTTGTAGTATAGAAAAAAAACCTGCATTGAGGTTTCACCAATTTTGGTGGACTTTTTTATTTTTGCCCGAGCGTTGTATATGGTTCGTAACACAGACACGTTATTGGGATTTTGTTCCCTCAACGTGCCTAGAATGTTTCGAGGGTCAATATTTTGCTCGGTCAGATTCTTTACAGTAGAAAGCTCATTTTCGGTGAGCCTCATTGCGTATGCATGTCCTTCCAGGTGTTCAGCAGGTTCATGGTTATGAGTATCATCCACAATAACTATAATCCACCCATCTCTCTACATCTGGTACTTACCCTGCAATTCAAATTGACAGTTTGTTTTTTTCGTGCCACTTTTTCTTAGAGTGGATGCTCCCTTATATACACCACCCCGATCGCATTTCAACCAAATTTTAACCACCAAACCATTCGAATTTCTTTTTGAACGTTTGGTGACAATAACGAACCCATTTTCTCGCCCCACGTTAGTTGCCCAATCAACTAATTCTTTACGAGATGAGAAAACCTAATCAATTTAATATTTTTAGTTAGTTATTACTAAATGATAGTAAAATGAAAGTAAAATTAAATATGATATATCTTATAACCTGATTCGTGTCGTATAAACCCTTTTTACCGGAACCAGAACCGTCATTATCCCCGCTGCTATCGCCACCGTTATCACCCCCGTCATCGCCGCCGTCATTCCCGCCGTAATTGGACGCGAACTGTCCTAGATAGTTTGAAGCAGCCTCATCGTAATAACCGTAACCCTCCTGAGGGTAATAGTTAGATTCCGAACCGAATAAATAGTTGCTATCCCAGAAAGACATCGTAATGTTAAATATTAACGTTAATATAGTACTTGAAATGGAATATTGCGTTTATGTAGTAGTTGAAATGAAATGAATTTATATCGTAGAAATTTGAATTATGAAATGAATTTATAAACTAACGTTTATATAGTAGTTGAAATAGAATATTGCATCTCGTCACATAATTAACACGAATATCAAGGAATATTATGTCATATCAAATAATGTAATAAATACAAAATTACACGACTATCAAGGAATATTACGTCATATCAAATAACATAATAAATACAAAATTACACGAAAAACGAGGAATAATATATCTCGTCAAATTATTAAAGGTGTACTAGGACCCGTAAAGAAGTTCACGGCCCGTAATGGGAAATCCAAACGGGCCGTTAAGAGCTTCACGGGCCATTAAGAAATACGGCCCGTGTTCATATTCACGGGCCGTTACGTTTTTGAATTACGTTTTTGAATGACTGATTTGACTACCGACAGGCCATACGGCCCGTGAAGGGCCTTACGGCCCGTAAGGAGGGCGTCCATTTATCCCCGAGGGCGTCTCTTTAGTAGGCCCCTAAATTTAACATCAATCTTCCCGATTAAATCTATCTACTCTAATAAAAAAAGAAAACTAGAAGGAACACGTGCTAGTCCTATATTTCTCAACATTAAAAGTTACCCGAACTTCTCATTTCTTAAATAATTACATTAATTAGTAATAATATTATTTTATTTTTTAAATTAAACACATGTTTTTAATAAATTAAAAAAGAGATTTTTTTAAATTACTGTTATTTTTAGAGAAAAGGATTTGTTTAAATAAGAAAATTTTGAAAACATCAAACTTTTTTGAAAATACAAAATAAAATTAGTGGTTTTTAAGAGTAAAACTTTAAAAAAAATAATTAAAATTAAAAGTTGTAATAAGAAAATTTTAAAAATGACATTTTTTAAAATGGTGTATTTTGAAACAAAATGTTTATTTTTTTTAAATAATAAAAAAAGGTTAAATAAAAAGTTTTAAAAGTTAGTATCATTGTTTTATTATTTATAGACTTTACGCATACGTAATTTCAGTCATATCTTATATTTAATTATCATTTTATAATTAATAATTTTTTATTATATTTATTCAATTTATGTAATACACTAGTTGCTATGGCTACTAGTAACATATTTCCCCTATTTTCACCCACATAAATCTCATAGTCTTTATCTCCTTAATCAATTTGGCGACCAGACGATTTCTTGTTCATAAAACAACTTCATTCTGCTTTCTCCATAGGCACCATGATGTTAAAACAACGGCGTGCAACAATGTTCATTTTGCCTCACTCAATTGGAAAAATGTGTGCATCTACAAAGATCACCAACAGAAAAAAATAAAATAAAAAAACACCTCACCATTATACCACCATTTACCATTTTACTATAGCATAGTAACACAAGGTGAATACATGGTCCGTTGTTTCGACACATTCATAACACACGTCGTCGAGAAAATAATATAACAGCGACATGGTCTTAGGCAATGTTTTCAAAACCGGATCGGACGTCGAACCGGACGTCTTACTGGTTCGACGGTCGGATCGGATTTAAGAACCAGATAATGTTATAATTATATATATAGTATATTATATATATAGTTATATATATTATATATAATCAAATATAAGTAATTTATATATGATTTGTATATGTATTTTATAGTTATATATAAAACTTAACTATATTTGTATATCTAACACATTAATTTAAGGTTCAACATCCTGTTTTTACTCAAAAAAATAAAAAAATAAAAAATACCAAAATCTGGTCCGAATCGGTCCGGTTCACCGGTCCGACCACCGGTTTAACCAGATCAAACCGAACGATAGCTGACCGGACCAGTCCGGAGTCGAACCGGTCGGACCGGCCGGTCCAATCCGGTCGTGAAAACCATGGTCTTAGGCCCTGTTTGATGCGTCTGACCACGAGTCTGACCACTGACTGGCTGACTCGGTCAGCCAGTCAGTACGTTTGTTGTGGCTGACCGAGTCGGCTGACCCGGAAATACCACTGACCGAGTCCTCCCCTTTGACATCGCTGACCAAACCCTTCCCCCCTCTTCTCCACACTTTCCAGCCCTCACATCGGCCAACTCCCACCCCCCCCCTCCGGCTGCCGCCTCCCATCCGCCGCCCTCCCCCCCTCGGCTTCCTCCCTCCGCCGCGCCCCATTCTCGGCCCTCCACCCGCCGGTTTCCTCCCTCCATCGCGCCCCAATCCGCCGCCCTCCCCCCCGCCGGTTTCCGCCCTCGGTCGCACCCCAATCCGCCGCCCTCCCCCCTGACGGCCACCCCTCGGCAGCCAGCACAACCACCCACGGGGACCCCCTTACACGACCACGGAGCACGACGGGGACGGAGGAGAGGGGTGATCGGAGGAGGAGGTCGTTGTCTGAGAGTTCAATGTCGTCGGCGTCGACGTCGAAGCTTTTGAAGTGGGAATCGGCGGAGATGCGGTGGAGGAAGAGGGATGAGATGGAGAGGAGAAAGATGAAGTGGAGGATTGTGATGCCTCTTAAGGATGAGATGGGAGGTGACTGTGTGTTTTTTGTGTGTGTAGAGAAAAAGCAATCAATTAAGGAACTCTGACTTTGAATTTTGTTATTTAAAGGATTTACAAGAGCACTCATCATGTGATCTCTGAATATTAATTGTCATTAAAAGCCACCCCTAGATGATTTTGTTGATCCATTAACCCACCAAGAGATACAACTTGTTATTAATAATGATAACATAAACATAAATAATGAAATTTATTTTCAGATGTAGAATCAGTCAGCAGAGTCACTAATATACATAATCAAACAGTCAAGTTTTAGTCAGATGTAGACTCAGTCAGAACTTCTGACTGGGTTAGCTTCTGACTAAATCAGCTCATATTGGGTCAGCACAATCAGCCCCTTACTTAAAATTTTCTTGAGTTAATCTCGGTTTTGGTCCCCGTGTTTTGCAAATTGACTCCACTTGAGTACCAACGTTTATTTTGTCTCCATTTGAGTACCAAATTTTAAAAAAGTTGTCTGTTTCAGTCCAAATTTTAACGGTGTTAACATTTTCTGTTAGATTTTTATAAAAAGACCAAATACCCCTAAGGGCTATAAAAATATCATCTCACTTTTCAATTTCTTCTCCACAGTACCACACACCATCGCCACCACACACCACATACCACCACCACCGCCACACACCACCGCCACCACACACCACCGCCGGCACAGTCCACCGCCGACACACTCCTGGCAGGCAGCTACCATATCAAGATCAAATCCCTTATAGAAGGGGGTCAATTTGCAACAAGACTCGCTTATAAAGATGAAGACAGCACTAGTCCTCATTCCATTCCATTCCTCTTGTTCGCCCCTGACAAATTGAAGGGGGCAGCAGCTACCATATCAAGATCAAATCCCTTCTGTTGCTGCTTCTTCTTCTTGTTTATTCCCTTTAAGTAGTAGTAGTAGTAATAATATAAAATGAAAACGGAAATGGTGTCTCTTGTGTGGCTATGCTTGTTAATTGTTAAGGCATCATGCCTGGCAGGCAGTGGGAAACGAACGTACATCGTTCAGATGAATCAACATGAGAAGCCGGCATCCTTCCTGAGTCATCAGGAGTGGTACGCCCACAACCTCCAGTCTGTGGCATCCACCGCCCCCGACGCAATCCTCTATTCCTACACCACCGCCTACCACGGTTTATCCGCTTCCTTAGATCCGGACCAGGTTTAGGCCCTTCGACAATCCCCTTCCGTTCTCGAGTCTACGAGGACACCCTCTACCAACTCCACACCACTCGCACCCCTCAGTTCCTAGGGATTCAGAATGAATTGGGGCTGGGGCTGTGGTCGGGCCAACAACTCAACTCACCCGCCCACGACGTCATCATCGGCGTGCTGGATACGGGGGTTTGGCCCGAGTCCAAGAGCTTCGACGATTCCGGAATGCCCGTCGTTGCCGGCGGTGGTGTGTGGTGGCGGTGGTGTGTGTCGGCGGTGGTGTGTGGTGGGGGTGGTGGTGGTATGTGTGTGTGTGGAGATGGTGATATTTTTATAGCCCTTAGGGGTATTTTGGTCTTTTTACAAAAATCTAACAGAAAATGTTAACACCATTAGAAATTTGGACTGAAACAGACAACTTTTTTAAAATTTGATACCCAAATGGAGACAAAATAAACGTTGATACTCAAGTGGAATCAATTTGTAAAATACAGCGATCAAAACCGAGATTAACTCAATTTTCTTTTTAATCCTCGTACGACCAACCAATGGGATAAAGTCTCTCTCTCTCTCTTTCATAACTTAGAAGTCTGTAACCACCCTGCAAAACCCTAGCTTTTACAATCGATTGATTTCAATCTCCGGTGAAACCAAAATCTCCGACGATGTCGTACGACGACGTCGAGATCGAAGACATGGAGTGGAACGAGGAGCTCAAAGCGTTCACATATCCTTGCCCCTGTGGAGACCTCTTTCAGATCACAAAAGATGAGTTGAAGATCGGTGAAGAGATCGCTCGGTGCCCTAGCTGCTCTCTTTACATCACCGTTATATACAACATCGAAGATTTCACCGATCAGAAGTCGAAGACGATTGTCGAACCGCCGAAACAACAACCTGTAGCTGTCGCTTGAAGAACATTCAGGTCGTTAGTTTTTGTGTTATCGATTAGAGGTGTACTCAGAGTTGCTGTAGATTTGATTATTATTTGTTGGTGTGATTGATTTTGGAGTTTGTTGTTTGATCGCACCGATTGATTGAATTTGAGTTTGAGTAAACATACGTTATTCTGGTTCTACGTGTTGTTCTGATTATGTTGATGATTGAATGTTCAAGTATGATTTGGGGACAGTAGTAAACTGTGTTTTTGAATGAATGGCTTTGTTAGATTATGAACTTGTTTATGATGAAGCTTCACATAGGGTTATTTAAAGAAACACCATTACCGATTCGCTTTACCATAAGAGGTTCGAGTTAACTTTTGGGATAGCGTGTTGTTAAGCACTTGATTTTCCTATAGCAAAGGCCTCATGTTTAATCTTCAACCGTTTCCTGCTTGAAAGCATGCCAAATGCAAGCTGTGATTTAATTGTTGTTAACTTAGCAGGTATAGCCGGTTCTAGTGAGTTTTGAAGTAATGTATTCACATGGAAATAAAAGGTTATAAGTTGCATTTTAAAAGTATTTGCCACTGGCTATTGTTTTTCTTGTTTACTCATTTCAACTTGTTGTCGAACTCAGAGGTCGCTTCATTTGATGTTGGCGGGAGCATTGATCATTTACATTGGCGCTCAAGAGCTTCCATGTTTGCAACAGCTCTTATATTGCTTTGCATCCCCCATGGTTGGCCGTACAGGTTTTGCTCCATTCCACATGAAATGCATCTGGCAAACAATTTTGAAATAAGTTCATGCCAATCATAGGACTTTACTTTTTTTTTTAACCTTTATTTGACGTCTATAACTTACACAGTAATGTTTTACGTCTACCCTTAATGAATCAAACATTGAAACAATGGCCATTTCCCTTTTATTGACCCTTTGCCACACCCAAGCATCAAGTCATTTTCCTTGCTAGTATTAAACACATAATAACTCAAAAGATAAACACGTATCAAAAACTATATCTAAGCGCTAGATTATCTCCATGAACGATTAAATTTATTTCCAAGAATGAAATGTTACTTCCACATAGAGGGACTTGCTCTTGATGGAGTTGCAAAACAAACAAAGTAACTAACGCACCCAGTGAAAGTTCCACTCGTAGATTAGAGTGTGGGGATAATGCAACGCATCAATTGCTACCTGTGTTCAAAATAAAAGATGATGGGTTCTGCATATACCCAACTCAAGCATAGCTCTCATTATCTATCCTTTAAGCCAGGGGGAAATCATGCATTGAAGAGATGGTCAAGGAGAGAGCCACAGAAATGTAGCGACTGAGGTGCCAACCACCTCATTTGATTATTCACCCAATTGGAAATCGTCGAGGATTCTTCCACGCTTCGCTGCATTATAGTATCCTAACCTGGCCTATGATGAGGTCCGTGGACATGACTGCCTCCGTGTTTTTCCTCTCGACTCTCTTTTGGCAGTGTTAAGACTGTTAGTCTGCGCCCTGCGGCTATCAGGTACAGTGGCATTACATGTTCTGGAAGAAGGGTTTGAGGAACTATGAGTAAGTTTAATTGTTTGATGACATTTCATTGGTGTAGGCAACATAATAGAATGGTAGTTGAGACAACCTATGCTTGGCTTTTAAATCAATAAGTTACTTGCTGCTGAAATAGAAACTGTATTATGTAACATTTTAGATGCTGAACTGAGAATGCAGTACCAATTTTCAGGTCTCTGGTTAATTCTTTTTGCTGTTGACCATTTGTTAATCAACATTGTTACATAACTAGATACATGATAGAACTTTATGGCGATAAACAGCTTTTCGATTACACAAGTCGAAGTGTAACCCCACCGGTCATCTCTGCCACTAGCCTGGGTTGTATGACACCCCTGACCCTTTTTCACCCATTAGCCACTCAGATCGTCAATAGAATCACTACGCATCTGCAGAAACTGTGATTAAGCTTTGGCTTTGTTATATCCACAATGTATACTATTAACCATACATAATGATAATAGAAAACATAACCCGTTGTTTCTTTATGCCTCTCGACTGTTGTAATTTCTAATTTTCTGTACTTGACAGATGATTTAATCATAAGTATCGATTATAAATAAATAACAGAGGACTTATATACAATATAAGTAATTATGTGAACTAAACGATATACAGTAAAGAATATGACATTAGTTAAAGTTAATAATATGAAATCTTGTTATGGTTAGGGTTACATCAAATTTACCTAAAATGTGTTTGTATCAAACAATCTTACATTAAACATGCACCCTTTTGGTGTCTGTGGGTGGTGTATGCAAAATTATAATTTTTTTATTTTTATTTTTAAGGAGATAAAAACATGCACCCTTTTGGTATCTGTAAGGGGTGTATGCAATATAATTTTTTTATTTTTTAAGGAGATAAACTTACATTTATTTTCGAATGGCAGCCCACACATCCATCGAAACTATTACTAGTTTTACATCAAAACTAATTTGCAATTGTGGTGAGGCTCGAACCCTTAAACTTCAAGGAGAGTTCATCACTTTAAGTACAAATAGCTTATCATTAAACCCAACCCTCCACTTCAGATATTTAGAAGTAAACGAGACTGTAAATTAAATAATTTAGTACAACAATCTTTATATCTGTTTTTTTTTGCACAACTTTGCCATTTTCCCCACAATAATGCATCAGATATATATATTCTTTACCGTGCTCATAAACAGTATAATTTTATTTTCCTCACAAAGACCTGCAAATGTTGATACGGAGGTCTTTACATCCTCCTGACTCTCATTTGGTTCCGCCATGGCGCCATTGCCCATATGTACAGCACATATCACACACAACGCGCTATACTACTACTGAATGTTTGAATCTATACATGCCTCACGCTTAACCACTGTACCAGCTCTTTAGTTTAACTATATTTCTTTTATCGTGCACACAACTGGTCTTTTACTAGAAAGTATCATCAATTGAGTTTGGGTGAGGTCACGTTTGGACATTTTTAAAGACTAATCTTATGTTAGAAGTCGTGGGTCGCTTAAATCGACCAAGAGCACTTACTGTTATAGTGTTTATTAACTAATTTACATGTCATAATTTTAAGTTTCCATGAGTTTGTCATACACAGTGGAGGGCAAAATTTGTTACTGCAAATTAACATGAACACTTTGGATCGAATTCATTATATGCCATTTAAAGTCAACAACAAAACAGAAAGAGATAAACATCAGACAAAACAACTGGAACATTGATATTATTTATTCGAAATGCAGGTCTTGCGCTTCGATCTAGTAGAGTTACTAAATGTGACTCATGTGATCGAATGCAACTTCCAACATCCTTCTTCGTCTTCAATTCACACCCTACATGAGAACAAACATATGTCTGTCAGATCAACAATTCCACACAAGTATAAATTAGAAAGTGAAGAATAAGTTATTGTTGATCACTTACTGTTGGTAAGAGATCTTGATTCCTCCGGCTCTTGGATCAGCAATGGTGGAAAAGGCCTCGTGTGACAAGTCAAGATCACCCTTGCAACCAGGTGGCGGACAGAAGTCGGTGATCATTACAGTTACTGTGGGGGTGCTCGTACAAGGGTGTGGTGTTCCTAGGTTGGTTCCACCTGTGCAAGTAACCTGGAAGTATTTCCCACAAACAGCTCCACCTTGCCATAAATCTTGATTCGCAGCCGCTATCATAACTCCTTGATCTTGGAACCCGTAACAAGCTGATGCTGCAATTACAATATAATCATACATTTATGTTATAATCACTTAATAAGAATATGACATGATTTATCTAAAACAACATATATGCGCGTGTTTGTAATGGTGGTATATGAATAATTACGTAGGTACGGAGGGTCATTGATGGTTCCAATCCCATCACTAGACAGTCCAAAACTAAAAAGGCTCATAAGCATGAGAAAGCCAAAATATGTTCTTATGCACGCCATTGAAGTTTTTAGATACTTGTATATGTGCTAAAATGCGTGTAGAGAGAACGCTTTAGAGAGTAAACAAGCTTGTGATATTTTGAGTGAAAGAGATGGTTATTTATAGTCTAGTTTTCTATTGATGAATAGTGCAATCACATTAAGTTAATTATTGGAATAAGATCACTAAAACACACATACGGCAAGTGGGTACATTGTGCTTCACAAAGATAGTCTTGGAAGAGCCAAAGAGAATTAAAGGAAACATTTTTTAAATAATTTGTTTCTGTCTTTTGCCAGAAAATAAAATCAGTTAACACAATGTATTGGACTCCATCATTTGGCTTTTCTGGTTCGAAGTATTATTACTTCATCGCCCGTCCTAAAAACTGATAAATTCCTTTGTGTTGTCTTGTTATACACTTTTCTCGTGGTTACGTACTTCAAGCCTTCAACACGCTATTAAAATGCTTCATATGCTTTGAGTAATGCTTGTCTTGCAGGGGCAGCACGTGGGTGTCTACCCTACTATACATTCGAAACATGATGATGGGCATGAACTAGTTCAAGTTCTTCTAATCTGTATCCTAAGAGCAATTGTTAAGGGCTTTTACTATCCTCACATTGTTATCTAAATCAAAAAATAAATTTAATTCCTCGCATGGGCTAGCAAACTTTTATTTTGCTGCTATTTGTTAACACAAGTTTCTTACTTTGTAACATTTTGGTTATTTTATGGGTATTGCCTCAAAATGTTAGGTTATCACGACACACACAAACACAAACACGATGATTTACGTGGTTCGGTCTAAACTGACCTACGTCCACGGGGTAACTGGAAGTTTATATTGCTTTGAGGGATGCATTACAGATACAAAATCAGTCCTATTTATAGGACAACAAAGAAGAAATCCACTCACTGAGTGGGTCAAGAAACACTAGCCGTGAAACCTGGATCACCACCCCTTTTCCTTTTTCTTTTGACCAGCTTGTTTGCCACTGCTGAATTTGTGGCTTCACCTACTCAACAATCTCCCACTTGAAGCCACGGAACAATCTTCACCTGTGCTTCAACTGTGCATTTGTATCTCTGTAAGAAAACTTTAGTATCTTCAATGCTCCTCCAGTTACCCGGTCTCCTCAACATTATTCCTGGAGACCAGCTGAAGCCACGCACAGCTTCAGCTTATCCAACGTTACACATTTGGTGAACATGTCTGCTGGATTCCTAGCACCTGAGATATTCTTCAAGTTGATTGTTCCATCAGCAATCAATCCTCTCACGAAGTGATACCTTATCCCAATGTGCTTCGTCTTCTTGTGATACACAGGATTCTTAGCAAGTTTCACTGCACTTTCATTATCACAGTGCAGTATGTACTCAGTCTGCTTCTTCCCTAACTCTTCCAGAAAAGCCTTCAACCATACAAGCTCTTTACTAGCTTCAGCAATAGCCATGTATTCTGCTTCTGTTGTGGACAAAGCTACACTTTTCTGGAGCCTGGACATCCAACTGACTGCAGTTCCTCCCACTGTGAAAACGAAACCTGTGGTGCTTTTAAATGTCTCTTTGCAGCCACCCAGGTCAGCATCTGTATAGCCTCTAAGAACTAAATCCTTTCCTTTGAAACATAGCCCCATCTTTGAAGTTCCTTTCAAATAACGAAGCACCCACTTTACTGCTTCCCAATGTTCTCTTCCCGGATTCGACATAAACCGACTGACAACTCCGACTGCGTGTGCTATGTCGGGTCTTGTGCACACCATAGCGTACATCAAACTACCCACTGCAGATGCATACGGGACTCTAGCCATGTCAGCTTTTTCTTCTTCTGTTTTGGGACACTGATCTTTGGTAAGCTTGAGGTGACTCCCCAAGGGTGTGTTTCTTGGCTTGGTCTTCTCATTGTTAATACCGAATTTCTCTAACACTTTCCTGATGTACTTTTCTTGGGATAGTGTTAGAGATCCATCTTTCTTGCTCCTGGTGATACTCATCCCGAGTATCTGTTTAGCTGCACCCAAATCCTTCATCTCGAATTCTTTGGACATTTGCTTCTTTAACTTGTTGATCTCGTTCATGTCTGATCCTGCAATCAACATATCATCTACATAAAGCAGTAGAATGATATACGAACCCTTGAATTTCTTCAGATAACAGCAGTGATCGGCTTCACATCTCTTGTAACCGGTTCTTACCATGAAATCATCAAACTTCAAGTACCATTGCCTTGGCGCTTGTTTCAGACCATATAGACTCTTCTTCAGCTTGCAAACCCAATTTTCTTTTCCAACAACCTGGAACCCCTCAGGTTGTGCCATATAAATGTCTTCATCAAGGTCACCATGTAGAAACGCTGTCTTTACATCTAGCTGCTCTAGATGTAAGTTTTCTGCTACTACAATGCTTAGAACTAATCTGATGGTGGTCATTTTCACCACTGGAGAGAAGATTTCATCAAAGTCAACCCCCTTCTTCTGTTGAAAACCCTTGACCACTAAACGAGCTTTATACCGTTTAGATCCATCTTGTTCATCCTTGACCCTGAAAACCCATTTATTATGAAGAGCTTTCTTGTCATGCGGAAGCTTAACAAGAACCCAAGTATTGTTCTTCTGTAGTGAACTCATTTCATCCTTCATAGCTCGCTCCCACTGGAACGAGTCCTTCATCTTGACAGCTTCAGAATAACTTTCTGGTTCATCATTTTCTGTCAAGAGAATGTAATTGACAGAAGGACTGGGACTGTACTTGTTCGGTGGTCTAGAAACTCTGGTTGATCTTCTTACCGTAGGCTGTTGTGGTGACTGTTCGTCTTCAGACCCTGAACTCCCACTGTCAGAAACTCCCACTGTTTCTTCACCCTCACCATCTTCAGTCTCTGGTTCTGTGTTTTCAGACTCTGCCATTGGTTCTGCAGCAGAATTGTTCTTCTGATTTTTAACACTAAACTCGACTGTTTCCTTCTGAACCTTTGAATTTTCCACCTTTCTGTCTTTGTACAGCTCTGCTTCATTGAATTCTGCATGCTTGCTTCGGACTACCTTTCTGTTTTCAGAATCCCAAAGCCTGTAGCCCATCTTATCACCTCCATATCCAATGAAGATGTACTTCTTTGCTTTAGCATCTAACTTGTCACCTTCAGGATTGATATCATAAGCACTACACCCGAAGATTCTCAGGTGATCGTACTCAACTGCTTTACCCTTCCATTCTTCTTGAGGAATCTTGAAACCCAACGGTACTGAAGGTCCACGATTGATAAGATAGGCTGATGTGTTAATTGCATCAGCCCAGAACATCTTTGGGAGCCCCGTATTCAGCCTCATACTTCTGGCTCTCTCACATAATGTTCTGTTCATCCTCTCTGCAACCCCATTCTGCTGCGGAGTTCCTGGAACTGTGTTTATCATCTTGATCCCTCTATCAGCACAATAATCTGCAAACTCCTTGCTGATGTATTCACCACCGTTGTCGGACTTCAAGCACTTAACCTTCAAATCAGTTTCAAGTTCAACAGCAGATTTCCATTTCTTAAAAGTATCGAAACTTCAGATTTATGTTTAAGAAAGTAAACCCATACCTTGCGTGTTGAATCATCAATGAAAGTCACAAAGTAACGAGCTCCACCAGGTGAAGCTACTGATGTCGGTCCATACACATCTGAATGAATCAGCTCCAACTTCTGAGTTTTTGGTGCTCTCCCTTTCTTTAGAAAAGTAACCTTCTTTTTCTTCCCGAGAATGCACGGTTCACAGAATTCAGACTCGACATGCTTTAATTCTGGAAGCTTTCCCTTGGCAACAAGCATCTTCATCCCCTTTTCACTCATGTGACCGAGTCTTTGATGCCATAACTTTGACTTACTCGGCTCACTAGACACTGCATTTACCCCGTCAGTTGGTACTTCAACCATGTACAAAGTGCCTATCTTCTTTCCTCTAGCGACAACCATACTGCCTTTGACAACTTTCCATTATCCTTTACCGAAGTAAACATCATATCCCTGATCATCAAGCTGACCGATGGATATTAACATCCTCTTCAAACCCGGAATAACCCGAACATCTTTCAGGATCCAGATTGTTCCCAATGATGTCTTCAACTCTATGTCTCCAATCCCTGTAATGTCTAGACTGTAATTATTAGCCAAACGAACTTTACCAAAGTTACCTGTTCGTAGATTCTTCATTTTCTTTGTGCTAGACGTAGCATGAAATGATGCTCCTGAATCCATAATCCAGTCTTTAACAGTATTTTTGACACACAGATAAGAGCATCTTCTGAGTCTGAGGCTGTGGCAGCATTTACCTCCTGTTTATCTCTAGAAGGTTGTGTGCACTGACTTCTGAAATGACCAAATTCCTTACAGTTCCAACACTGTATATCTTTTCTTGGCTTTGCAGGTCTCGACTTGCTTCTTCGTTTAGACTTCGACCTTCCCCGGTTTCCTCCTCTATTGATATTTCTCCTCTATTGATATTTCTCCCTCTTCCTTCAGTACTGAGCAACGAGCTTGTTTCTCCAGAATTCCTCCTTCTGGAATCCTCATTCAGTATCAAATCCCGAACCTTACTGAATGTGAGTGTCTCAATCAATCCAGTGATTGTTGTGATCGTTCCTGACCAGCTGTCAGGTATTGATGACAATAATAAACAAGCCTGTAATTCATCATCTATTTTAAAATTCACCGACGACAAACGTGTCAAATGAGATTTAAATAGATTAATATGCTCAGTGACAGAACTTCCCTCTTTCATTCGAGTGTTGACTAACTCCCGAATTAAAAACACCTTATTTGCGGGAGACGGCTTTTCGTACATGTTGGTCAAAGCTTCCATAATTCCACGCGCCGTGGTTTGCTCCATAATGTTATACGCAACATTCATGGACAATGCGAGCCGTATCGTTGACATCGCCTTCTTATCAATCAATGCCCAATTATTCGGTACTGGTGTAGGAGGAGGTTCTAGAGCAGCATCTAACTCCTTCTGTATAAGCAAATCTTTAATTTGCATCTTCCACCATCCAAAATTTTTCCCATCAAATTTATCAATCTTAATTTTACCGTCTTCTTCCATTAATAACAAATTAACAAATAACTACTAACCAAACAGGTTCGTACTGCTAAGTGGTAATTTATGGAAGTAATATACGAAAGCAAGAAACTTATCTTTTTCGAGCTTTGAACGACGATAAACAACCAAGTTGTGAATGATGGAGACTTTGTGAAAAAAGTGCAGGGGCCTCTTTTGTCAATAAGGAAACTTGATTTTCTCTTCAAAAGAAAAGGAACTCCTGTGCGTGCCTTTTTGCTTCTTTCTTCCCCACTTAAAAAAAGAATCTGCTCTCTTCACTTTCTCTTTCTTCACCTTTGCTTCAACTTTCCTCCAGGTTTTCTGCTCCCACGATCTTCACTATCGCCTTAAGTCACCGGAACCACCGCCTCAAGCCACCGAAACCGCCGGATCTTCGCCGGAAACCTAGATCAAGACAGCGGTAGATCGCGATTGATGTGGGCTACTCGTGACTGCTCGATGGCGACTGCCCACACGACTGCCGCTCGCGACTGCTACTCGCGACTGCTGCTCGCGACTTCTTCTCTGATCAGAACGCTAGCTTCGATTTCACTCACCAGGTACCTTCTCTCTTCACCTTCTTCTCTCTGTTTGTGTGAATCTAACAAGTGCCTAAGCTCTGATACCAGTTGTTAGGTTATCACGACACACACAAACACAAACACGATGATTTACGTGGTTCGACCTACGTCCACGGGGTAACTGGAAGTTTATATTGCTTTGAGGGATGCATTACAGACACAAAATCAGTCCTATTTATAGGACAACAAAGAAGAAATCCACTCACTGAGTGGGTCAAGAAACACTGGCCGTGAAACCTGGATCACCACCCCTTTTCCTTTTTCTTTTGACCAGCTTGTTTGCCACTGCTGAATTTGTGGCTTCACCTACTCAACACAAAATTTGCATGTATGGGGAATGCATAATCAAGTTGGTGTGTATCTTGTCATGTAACTATACTAATTAATAAAAGATCATCCCAAAAAGGAGATCTTGGTGGTAAATCGTGTGTTTTACAATCAAAATTGAGAGTTCAATCTTCCAGTGTGCAGGTTGTGATGCATTTTTTTTATAAAAAATCTAAGAATTGTTGTTCGGAAAAAATTTCAAGAAATGGTCAATAGCAACAATTTGTTACTACGTCAATGATTCAGCAACAAAATAGTAAGTTTTCAAGTTGTGTATTTCAGCAACAAAAGATTATAAAACAAACAAACAAACAAACATACCCAGTATATCTAACTCAAGAGCAGAGTCTGGGAGGGGTAGGAGGTGACGAGACTTTCCTCTATCTTGAGAGATAGAGAGACCGCTTCCAGCATATTATGCAACAATAGCAACAAAAGATTATATGATATTGAAAGGCAATCATAGGTTAATAAATTGGTGAACGAGCAATGAGTATGTAACTCATTGCACATAAATGTGACCCACTAAACCTTTTCAACCAAATATAAGACATTACAATCAGATATCACTAGTGAGTCATGTTATAACACATCACAACCAAATAATATTCAATAAAATGGATACATTTATACCTTTTATGACTAATTACAACCCATTATAACTTGTTAGGTACCTGTTATGACTTAATAAAACAAACTAAAATCGATATAACTAAATATAAGCCACTTCACTGAAAAAATACCCATCGAGTCGTTATAACCTATTCCAATCATACATAGACCAATTAATCAACCACCGGTATAAGTATTCAAACATGATCCGACCCGTTTTAAACATGATCCGACCCATTCAAACATGATCCGACCCATTTTAACCAAATATAACACAATATAAGTTATCATTTCCAAATATGACACGTTGAGACTTATTACAACACATTACAATGTAACCGCTCATTTGGCCAAATCAGTGGATTTCAAAAAAATTCTTTAACACAAGAAATAATTTTAATCATTTCTGTAAAAATATGAAAGCCACTAAAACATAAACAAACAAACAAACATACCCAGTGTATCCCGCTGAAAAGGAGGGTCTGGGAGGGACATGTGATGACAAGTCTTTCCTCTATCCTGTGAGATAGAGAGACCGCTTCCGAAGAGACCCCGAATGAAAGCCACTAAAACATATTATTTACAAAGTTTACTAAAAGATAAAACACAAAAGTAATTTCTTTCAAATCTCTATGTGATCGATTTTCTGGCAAAAGACAAATACAAATTATTTAAAACGTGCCTTGTTTTCCAGCCTAGTAAATCTTTGTGAAACACAATGTACCCACTTGCCGTATGTGTGTTTTAGTGAATTTATTCCAATAATTAACTTATTATGATTGCAGCATTCACCAACAGAAAACTAGACTATAAATAACCATCTCTTTCACTTAAAATATCACAAGCTTGTTTACTCTCTAAAGCGCTCTCTAATTAGCGCACATTTTTAGCACATATACAAGTACCTTTTAACTTTAATGGCATCCATAAAAACATACGCTGGCATTCTCGTACTTATGAGCCTTTTCAGTTTTGGGTTGTCTAGTGACGGGATTGGAACCATCAATGACCCTCCATACTTACGTAATTATTCATACACACCATTGCGCGTGCAGACATATATATATGATGTTTTAAAATTAATGTCATCTTTTTTATTAAGTGATTATAACATAAATGCATGATTATATTATAATTGCAGCATCAGCTTGTTACGGGTATCAAGATAAAGGAGTGATGATAGCGGCTGCGAATCAAGATTTATGGCAAGGTGGAGCTGCTTGTGGAAAATATTTCCAGGTGACTTGCACAGGTGGAACCAATTTAGGAACGCCACACCCTTGTACGAGCACCCCCACAGTGACTGTGATGATCACTGATTTCTGCCCCCCACCTGGTTGCAAGGGCGATCTTGACTTGTCACACGAGGCCTTTTCCACCATTGCGGATCCTCGAGCTGGAGGAATCAAGATTTCTTATCAACAGTAAGTGATCAACAATGAATTATTCTTCCATTTTTAAGTTACCCTTCTAAAGAATTGTTAGTTTCACACAAATGTATGTGTTCAATTCTCCTCGCATATGTAGGGCGTGAAGACGATGAAAGATGATATTGGAAGTGCATTCGATCACATGAGTACACGTCTGTAGAAACAAGACGTTTAGTAACTCTACTAGATCGAAATGCAACACCTGCATTTCTATTTAATAATATCAATCTAGCTAGCTTTTTGTTAGTTTCCGGTTGTTATATATGTTTGGTGTTTATCTTTTTCTGTTTTGTGTTGACTTAATAAACTGGCATATCATGAATCCAATTGAGGTGTTGATGTTTGTTAATATGTTATATCTTGCCCTCCACTTTGTATGAAAAACTCATGCATGAAAACTTAAAATTATATAAAACTCAAGTGATCATATTCAGATCGATAAACAACCATGGGCATGGGCGGACTTAAGAAGACTGGGGAGGGGTCAAACGATCCCGAAGATTCTTCCCCCTATGTGTAACGTGTATTGATGGTTTTTTATTGACCCCGTGTATTTTTTAATACTGACCCTTATAAAAAAAAATTATGACCCCTAAACTCCATTTTTATTGGAATGTTTAACCCACTAAATATTAAAAATAATAGCTCACTTAGTTAAGAAAAGTAATATCTAATCACCAATATGTTTATTTTGTATAAAATCTCTAAACTCATTTATTTAACTAAACACCTAACACATATTTCATTAATCTATTAATATTCCTTAATTATCTCTAATTTTTCTTAGAATAATACCTTAAACAATATTTGCATTTGCTACATTAAGAAAGACGTTTTTAAGAAGGTTTCGATTGATGATGTAGTGGATATTTTTCAAGAGATGGAGACACATATACAACAACTATAAAATGTAGTGTGTTTTACTTTCTAATGAAATCGTATATTTGTCAAATGTCTTATAATGTGATTGTAATTTGTTTTGTGTGAACTGACCCGACCCAAACAAAAATTTCAGCATTGAGTTAAGATACACATGTCTGTTGCAAAAACTGAAAAAAACCGACCCGGAGAAAAAATTGACCATGGGTAATATATTTTCCAATGAAAAACTTGAATTTACCAACGGCTTATTGATGTATTATAGACAACATACACAATGTCATAATTTTACTCTCAGTGACGTCTCTTTACCAACTGATTACTGATAAATTCTTTGACATATTACTGAGTAACTTTCCATTGGTAATCTGTTGTCATACTATATTTAATAAAAAAAAATTGATTATATTTATATTTGATGGATTCGCACAAGAGACTCTATTGTGGTGAGTGGTGAGCTGAAAAAAAAAGCTAAAAGAAAGCGATACTCTAATTAATTGTTATAGTTTGTAACTATTCCATATCGTTTATTCCACATTCCTTTGTAAATCTCTTAGAAAGTAATCTAATGTACCAACGACGAACGAAACATGTCAGAAATTACCGACGGGTGTTGTTGTCTAGAAAATAGTCGAAAATTACCAAAGAACAAAACATGTCGGAAATTACCAACCGGTGTTTGCTATTGGTTGGTACTTTTCAACGGAATGCTTGCCAGAACATTTTATCGCGACTAGCTCAAAGCCAACGGTTTTAATTTTATTGTTAGTTACAAAAGCTCACAAAAGATGAACTTCATTAAATCTGTCGAAATCGTACATCTATAACAACCTTATTATCAAGTATTATATATATAAAGTGCATTACATTCAAATTGTTACTTATAATTTATATTGCATTTACATTGATATATATTCAAAATTTATACAACACCAACGGACTTATGCTATCAAAAACTCCATGGCTTATTTGAGGTACCTCGCCCATGATTGCTCAAAGTAGACAAACACTTTAACTTTGAGCGGCATTATTATCTGACCAACAAGCTCGTAGTATTAGTTATAGATAAATTACTTTAAATTTCCAAATCTAACAAACCACGACGAAAAATTTAGTTACTGTAACACAGAAATATATGTGCATGGGAAAATTATGCGCATGAGATAACTCAACCCTTGGTGCTATGTTAACAATATGAAACATAGTACAGAACAAAAACCCATGCAAAGTGTAAGAATTAATCTTTCGTAATACATAGAGGAATTAGTTATTGAAGTTTTCGTGACCGTTGGTAATAAAATTCTAACCTCAAAAGCCGAATGAAGGAGCCCAATAGCCAATACATTGTCATGAATCTAATTTTGATTTGTGCCAAAAGACAAATACAAATTAATAAAATTTGATGTTCCTTCAATTTTCTTTGGCTCTTTAAAGTATATCTTTGTGAAGCACAATGCATATACCTAGTTACCGGACGTGTGTATTGGTGATTTTGTCTCAATTATTAACTTGATGTCTATGCTTGATCGATCACAAGAATACTAGAATATATATAACCATATCTTTCACTTAAAATATCACAAGCTTGAGTAGTCCTTAAAAGCGCTCTCTGCGCGCGCAAGTACATTTTAACTTCAATATATGGTTGGCTAGCTTGTTTTCATAGTGACATATGATAAAAGTAGGTTTAAGTGTAAGAAGTAATTAATTGGAAATACATAGAGGAATTCATTTTAGAAGTTTTCACGACTGATGGAGTAATAAAATTCTGATCTCAAAAGCCGAATGAAGGAGCCCAATACATTTTGTCAACTAATGTTGTTTTGTGCCAAAAGACAAATTCAAATAATTGAAAATCAATGTTACTTCAATTTTCTTTAACTCTTCGTAGAATATCTTTGGGAAGCACAATGTATATACCCGGTTGCCGTATGTGTGTATCAGTGATTCTGTTCGAAACCTAAAGTCATATCTATGCAGCACTGATCACTATAAATAACCATCTTTTTAACTCAAAATATCGCAAGCTTGTTTACTCTTTAGAGCGTTCTTTCTACGCGCATTTTGGCACATATAATGGCATCCATAAGAACATATTCTGGCATTCTCGTACTTATGAGCCTTTTCAGTTTAGGGTTGTCTAGTGAAGGGATTGGAACCATCAATGACCCTCCATACTTACGTAATTATTCATCTACACCATTGCACCCGCGCGCCATACATATATAATAATGTTTTAGATAAATATCATTCTTTTATTCAGTTATAATAACTAAATGTATGATTATATTGTGATTGCAGCATCAGCTTGTTACGGATTCCAAGACCAAGGTGTTATGATAGCGGCTGCGAATCAAGATTTATGGCAAGGTGGAGCTGCTTGTGGAAAATACTTCCAGGTGACTTGCACAGGTGGAACCAACCTAGGAACGCCACACCCTTGTACCGCCACCCCACTGTCACTGTTATGATCACTGATTTCTGCCCCCCACCTGGTTGCAAGGGAGATCTTGACTTGTCACACGAGGCCTTTTCCACCATTGCAGATCCAAGAGCCGGAGGAATCAAGATCTCTTACCAACAGTAAGCGATCAACAATTAATAACTTATTCTACGATTTCTAATTTATGCTTTTATGGAATCGTTAGTTTGACGGACATATATATGCTTGTTTTCCTTGTGTAGGGTGTGAAGACAGAAGAAAGATTAAAGTTGCATCGGATCATATGAGTACATGTGTTTGGAAACAAGACACTTAGTAACTCCACTCGATCGAGATGCATGATTCGCACTTCTTATTAATAATATCAACCTAGCTACCTTATAATTAGTTTTGTTTGATGTTTTTCTCTTTCTGTTTCATTTCTTTTGACTGAATTAATTGGCATGTCATGAATCCAATTAAGATGTTGATGCTAGCTTGTTGACATATTATATCTTAGCCTCCACTTTGTATGACAAACTCATGCATGGAAGCATAAAGGTTATATAAAACCTAATTGATGGTGATATCCCTCCATGATTGCGACACAAGAACCACAAAATGGTTTTTATGTGCCACGGATACGTATTCCCCGGGACGGCCCAATACAATTTTGAGACCTAAAGCGAACAATGAAAGCAAGGCCTTTTTTGTGTTAAAAACATTTTTTTGCTATGCAGAAAAGTGATAAAACATCTATTTCAACTAAGAATGGTGTTGCCACATTATTTTGACACCAACGCGTTTTTTTCTTCAATAATGCTCTCTTTCATCGAACAAAAATTACAAGAAATTCGTAAATAAACCTTCGCTGATTTTGTTATATTTCTCATTTTTCTCTAAAAACATATATTGATGGATGATCACATATATACTTTTAGCTTAGAATGTAGATAAAAGTATGTATTTTTTAATTTTAGGGGCCTTAAAAATTGAAGGAGGAAAGTGGTTGTTTTAGTAGTTTATAATGTAAAAACGCTAATAATGTCCCCACCCAATGGAGTAGGAGTTTTCTCCAAATGCCACTAGAAAATTCAGTATCACCAATGGACAACTCCATCAAGGATAACGATTACTGACGGGAATCTATTGGTGATACTCCGATGGATAAAAAACCATGGGCAATACATTTTCTGACAGAACACCAGCGCAATTGTTATGTTATAGGGTTACACATGTGAATCCATATAACTTGATACCAAGTGTTTTAAAAATGTGTATATTTAATTTTAATGCTCCAACGGATTGAACCTTAGTAAATATTCACTGCTCAAAACAGACGAGATTAATTAATTTAGTGATTGATAGTTACACAAGCTCACATAAGATGAACTATATTAATATCCATCAAAATTATACATATATAACAGCCTTATATACAAAAGTAGAGAAAGATTACGGTACAAAGTTTTTTTTTTCGTGCGAAGCATACAAAGTTTTCACGCAAAAATGAACGTTACGGGTGGCCTGGAATTATAACACAAGTGTAAGAATTAATCACGCAGAGATGAAATTATCACGCAAAGGTGGAATTGTTAAGCAAAAAGATATTCTTGAGTGATAATTTCATCTGTGCGTGATAATTCCACGCGAGTGTAATTCGTCTTGCGTAATTATTACTTTGTTCTTGCGTGATAATTTTTATTCTTGAGTGATGATTCCACCTCAAAACTTTGTATGCTTCGCATGAAAAAGACACTTTGTATAATAACGGCCCCTATAAAAGGAATATAGACAAATTACGTTATATTCAAATATTTACATTGTTATTACACTTAGAGTTGTTATATATTCAGAACTTTATATACAACACCAGCTGACTTTGTGCAATCAAAAACTTCATGGCATGCAAGTCTAGAAAACTACTTCGTTTGTGATTACTCATAGTAGAGATAACTCAACCCTTGGTACTACATTGTATAGGCTTAAAACGTATCGCATCCCGAACCAAGAGTTGGGGAATCCTACTTGCTTATGGCGTCAACTCCTGGATTTGTTTCAATCTATGCGCTCGTCAACAAATTATTTCATGTAGTATAGTGACCAAATAAAATTTTCATGGGGGCAAAAGTGGGGCGATTGTATAATTTATGTTTACATACATATAACACTAAAATAAATTTACGGGAGACTCCCCCCCTCCAGCAACCCTTAACCTAGGTCCACCCTTGATTTCATGTGGAGCTAGATTAAAACGTACATCAATGGACCTTCTCTATATTATGAGGTTGTCTATTATACCTATAACTATATAAAATATTTTAGTAGAACACAAAACTATGCAAAGTATAAGAATTAATTTTTTGAAATACATAGAGGCATTAGTTTTAGAAGTTTTCACAACTAATGGAGTAATAAAATTCTGACCTCAAAAGCCGAATGAAGAAACCCAATACATTGTGTCAACTAATGTTGTTTTGTGCCAAAAGACAAATTCAAATAATTAAAAATCAATGTTACTTCAATTTTCTTTAGCTCTTCAGAGAATATATTTGGGAAGCACAATGTATATACCCGGTTGTCGTATGTGTGCATCGGTGAGTCTGTTCCAAACTTAACGTCATATGTATCCAACATTGATCACTATAAATAAGCATCTTATTAACTCAAAATAACACAAGCTTGTTTACACTTTAAAGCATTTTCTCTACAACCATTTTAGCACATATAATGGCATCCATAAGAACATTCTCTGGCATTCTCGTACTTATGAGCCTTTTCAGTTTTGGGTTGTCTAGTGAAGGGATTGGAACCATCAATGGCCCTCCATACTTACGTAATTATTCATTTACACCATTGCACCCGCGTGCCATACATATACAATACTGTTTTAGATAAATATCATTCTTTTATTCGGTTATCATAACTAAATGTATGATTATATTATGATTTCAGCATCAGCTTGTTACGGGTTTCAAGACCAAGGTGTTTTGATAGCGGCTGCGAATCAAGATTTATGGCAAGGTGGAGCTGTTTGTGGGAAATATTTCCAGGTGACTTGCACAGGTGGAACCAACCTAGGAACACCACACCCTTGTACGAGCACCCCCACAGTGACCGTAATGATCACCGATTTCTGCCCACCACCTGGTTGTAAGGGCGATCTTGACTTATCACACGAGGCCTTTTCCACCATTGCGGATCCAAGAGCTGGAGGAATCAAGATCTCTTACCAACAGTAAGTGATTAATATTATTCAACCCAACATAAAACAAGTGTTTCTCAACTGTATATTTCTTGTCCTTGTGTTCTAGGGTGTGAAGAAGATCACTGAAGTGCTATGAACTTGTCTGGAGAAAGAATATCTATATAATTCTACTGGGATCGAGATGCAAGATCGCAATATTTATCATATAAACCTTTAATTTACATTACCGTTGATGTTAAATTTATCTCTTCCTTTTGTTTTATGTTAGTATGCTTATCGATAGCGAATAAATCAAAGGTGTTCATCTTCATTAAAATAAATCATGACCTCTACTTTGTATGATAAACTCATGATAACATGACATCATGACGTGTTAATGGATCTACAAGTATTAGTGATTGAAGCTCCCAACGGCTAACATAAGGTGGTGTGTGGTTGAGCTTTAAGATGGACTTCTATTGAACAACTCCATAAGTTAAATCAATGGTTTGATGATTTTGCTTTATGGTGAGTATATATAATAATAATGGTTGTCACCGACGGACATATGACATATCCATTAAAAACCTTTGATTATAGGAGGAGATATGTTGGTAAGCAGTGTGTTATGGTTTTAACATCCCTAAAAGTGAGTGATACATCCGTCAGAAATTTTTTTCCCTTGAGTGATCTTTGTCCTGACCCACATTCTTCGCTTACATAAACCCTTTCCTCAACTCCAAGTTCATGGTTGACTGGTTGCAAGAACTTCATTTATGGATAGGCTATCTTTTACATACATCAAAGCGTCCATAGCCTAGTCATATGATTGAGGTAATGAGGTTAAGAAGATAACTACAATATCTTCTTCGTCTAGTACTATCTTTTCGTTTTAAGGTCCAATAACAATTTACCAAACCATCGGATGATCTTCAAGAGACTTACCGAGAGTTATATGTATGTGTACGACCTCTTCTTGATGCATAACTTATTTGACCCACACTCATGTTGACGGGGTTTTTTTTGGACAACTCGCGGTATTTAATTCCTAGGGCTTAGATTTAGGACACTATGTGCCTTTTTCAAGATGTTCATTTTCTTACTTGTGAGACTTTCAAGATAAGTTTGCTTCACCACCAAGAGCATCTATAATTCCTTGACGCACTAACATAGTCGTGCTTTCCATCGTATTTCTTCACGATAACTTTTGTCGAAACCATTTTTTATTCTTGTTCAATAAAATCATGATCGCCTTCTTTGAATTGAGTTAATCACTAGGCTCTAATAAAAATTATTGAAATTGGAATCTCATATTAAACTTTGAATGAGTTCATCACTAGGCTGGATGACCTGTCGTTTGGGTCATGCAAAAACCTAATTAACCTAAATAGCTAGGGTAAGTCAGGTATCGTATCCACGAGGAGCATGTGGTTAGCGTTACGCTATTTGTTTGATTATTTAACTAACTTATTAATTAAAACTAAAATATTGTCACTTTAACTGTAATGGATATGGATGAGAATAACAAAACTAAATAATTAATTTTAACTAAAAATAAAACTAAAGATGATCATACCCGGTTTCAGGTATGTGAAGAATCGTGTAACACCCGTAATTCTTGTCAAAAAGAAATAAAAGAATAAAGAGAGAGAAAAAGGAGGAAAAGGGAAGTCAACCCCAAGTTGGAGGACCAAAGGTGTAAATGAATAAAAATCTCAAAAGTTGGTGAAAAGGTGGCATGGCCGCCCATTTTCACTCTGCACACTTCTTTGCATTCGGTTTTAGAGAGAGAAACAGCAGGGACTTCGATTCTTAGAGAGAGAAAGAAGAAGAAATCGGATTCAAGGTAAGAATTGATGTTTTTAAGTTGTGTTTCGGCTAAGAAACCGAGAATGCATGTTCTTATGTGTGTGTGTTTGTGTTCGGGTTGCACTGTGTGTGTGTGTTAGGTGTCGAGAACATCTGAGAAGTTCAAGTTTTAGAGTTTGAAGGTTGAGAGCAGCTAAGGTGAGTTCTAGACCCCTTTTTACCTGTTTTAAATGCTTTGGGGCTGGAAAATGCATGTAAGTATATTTGTATAAAACTTGAATTTTATACCCGTATGATTGAATGTATGAATGTATGTGTTTATGTTAAGTTTTGCCTAGAATCAGGTGAGCATGTTTAGAACTAGGCATTTTGATGTTTGGGATTTGAAATATGAATTAGATACATGTCCAGGTTGCTAATACGACCAACAGTGTGGTCGTATGACCAGGTGAATTTTTCTAAGTGTGTTGAAGAGTCCAATAGGACTCATACGACCAACAGTGTGGTCGTATGACCAGGTGATATTTTTCTAAGTGTGTTGAAGAGTCCAATAGGACTCATACGACCAACAGGGTGGTCGTATGACCAGCTGATATTTCTAAGTATAGGATGAAAAGTCCAATAGGGCTCATACGACCAGCAGTGCTCTTACGCCTAACAGGGCTCATACGCCCAAGGGGCTTATACGCCCAACAGGGCTCAAACGTCCAGAACACTTAGAATTTTTACAGAAATTTCCTACAAATCCGAAGTTCGAGGTTTTGACCAGGGTTGACTAGGGTTAATAAATGATGATGTTTTATGCATGTAATGATGATTATGATTAACCCTTATTATTACTGATATTATTATCAGTGTATTATTATTGTTAACATATATTAATAAAATATTGTTAAGTATGGTATGATGCTATGTATGATGATGAATGTATGATGATGAATGTATGATGATGAATGTATGATGAGTGTGTATGTTCCTTGTAATTGTGTATGCTTATCTTTCTGAAACTTTACGAATAACAAGAATGAACCAATGAAGTATTGTGTATCGTAAAGTGAAAGATAATGAAAGAGGAACATGATGATGAATTCATGTATTAACGAATGAACGAAAAGAAGAATGATGATGAACACATGCATTAATAAATGAACGAATGAACGTATGAAAGGCTTGCAAGCAAATGAATGGAGGTGCACATCCCTGGCAGGTGTTAGCTCAACTGTGATGCGGGTTAGCTACCCCGAAGGATGCACACAGGGTCAATCTTTAAGATTGATAATGAGGTGAGCAACTTTGTGTTGCAACAGACTCGGTTAGCAGGCAATCCGTGGGGTTGCCACTGAGGTGAGCAACTATGTGTTGCAACAGACTTGGCTAACATATTGATAATGAGGTGAGCAACTACGTGTTGCAACAGACTCGGTTAGCAGGCAATCGTGAGATTGCCACTGAGGTGAGCAGCCGTGTGCTGCAACAGACTTGGCTAACATATGATAGAATGAAAGAATGTAATGTGAATGTATGAATGAAATGAATGAACGTACGAAGGAATGTAATGAACATATGAATGAAAGAAATGATCGTACGTATGAAATGAATGTATGAATGTATGTAATGTATGAATGAATGAAAGTAAGATACATACGAATGGTAGAACTAATATGAAAGAAAGAATACGAATGTAAACGATGAACGACACACTAACGAAGGTTAATGAATGAACGACGAAGATAATAATAATATTATCTGTGTACGTACTTGTGTGACCGCATATAAGTAAAGAAAGGTTTTTTCTTGAGACGAAAAGCAAAGTATTTTAAATTATAAAACTAGAACTCACTCAGCAACGCTGACTTTTATGTATTTTCCAGTTGGCAGGTAACAGGTTGCTGAGGATGGCACACGGTGATGGCTACTTGGCGGGCAAGACTGACACCCATTTATGTTTTGACAACGCTGTTGTTTTGTAATTCATGCAACTAATTATTTTGTGAATTCCTAAACTAGAATGTATTGCTTAGCAACAGTGTTTAAAATGAATGAATGGATTTTTATTAAAATTAATTCCGCTGCTTTAATTTATAATATACGAATGTTTTATGCTGTGAATGACCAACTGTGAGGTGCCCGGGAAGGGGGCCTTACAAATCGTGTCAACTAGATTATACCATATTAGAAATTACATAGACATTATTAGTTTGTTATTCCTGTTAAAACATGATTACTAACTAAATAACTGGTTATTAAATTAGATAGTACAGAACTAACTAATGTCAAACCTAGTTAAATTATTAATAAACATCAATTTAAAATAATATAATAATAAATAATTCAATGATTAATAATTCTAAGATTAATAATTTGATGAATGATTTACCAAACAACTATCCAAATTGAATCAATCAATGAGAACAAACAAACATATAAATAATAAGAGATGACAATCAAAGTTTAAGTCTATAATAGATAAAAACCAAGATAAACACAATTCTATCACTAACCCTGCATCCAGGGAATGATCACGGGTGAACTAACCGCTCATATTCATAATCAGATCTTCTAATCTTGACGCAGTTGAACGCGTTGTGCGAAAAACCAGCAGCCAAAGGCTGCCCTTTTTCCCTTGTGCAAGGCTCACGTGTTGACCTCCCTAATTCCAGCCGTCAAAACAATAAGGGGGCGTTTGGTTCGTGGAATTTGTTGGAATTGGAATTGGAATTGAAATTTGAATTGGAATTCAAAGGAATTGTATTTGGAATTCAATATTTTCCAAAGGATTTGGAATTCAAAGGAATTGGAATCTATAAAGTCAATTTAAATTCCAAATGCAATTCTAGTGACAAAACATTTATAAAGTAATTTGAATTTATCACCCGTTGCAAACCGCCGCCACCTCAATTACCACCGATCATCGCCGCTACATACCACCGACCGCCGCCGCCGTCACCGTCGACAATCGACCGCGACCACCAACCGCGCCCGTTGACGAAAACCGGCAGTCGACGGTCAGAGGTGGCGGTGGTCGGCATCGGGGTTGCGCGGAGTCGGTGGGTGGCGGAGGCGGCAATCGAGGGCAGCGGCGGCGATCGAGGGCGGCGGTCTGTCTGCGATCGGGGGCGGGGGCGGCCGGGGTTGGCGGTCGGCGGACGATGATGGCGGCCAGCGATCGGGGGCGGGGGCGGGCAGGGTCGGGGGCGGGCGGCGGCGTCGACGGTCGAGGGCAGCGGTTGGTGATCGGGGGCAGCGGCGGTTAGGGTTGGCGGGGGTGTTGGTGGTCGGTGGTCGGTGGTCGTCGGTAATGTCGGTCGGCGGTGAGCGGGGTGGTAGGTGGCGGTTAGTGGTGGAGGCAAGAGTCGGTGGAATTTGAAATCCTTCAATGTTTGGAAGGATTTTGAAATCCTTTATTTGAAGGAACTTGAGGGAATTAATTCCAATTCCAATTCCTTTCTCAACCAAACACGTTAAGAATAAAATTCAAATTCCAATTCCAATGAATTTCTACCAACCAAACGCAATGACCAATGGAATTCAGATTCCAATTCCATTGAATTCCTGCATACCAAACGCCCCCTAATATTATCTTTTTTTAATTACATGCGGCTCTCCTTACTTGCCCTTATTGTGTGGCCCATAATTACCATCAGAATCGGCCCATACATATTACCATGTATCCTTTTGAATTTAAATTGCACATGGGCCTTTAAACTGCTTCGTTTCTTCAATCTTCACATGGACCATTTGACAAATGTTTTAAACATCAACCAATCAATTGTGCTCCATTTCTCCTGACATGCTTTAAGAATTACATGTTATTTTGCTTTCACTCCTCAGCTTCTGTATTCAAGTTCTACAAAATATATCTATGCTAGTGTAACTAGAAGGTTGGCCCCGCGCGTTGCCACGGGAGACCCATATACATATACAAGTATATTCTATGTCTAATAATATCCTATATATTTTCTTCAGACGTAACACCGCCACATGTAATACCGATTGCCATAATATCAATCAACATGTTTGAGAGGGAATGTCATTTAGTCACTTAATATGTACCTAGTTAGGTATTGTTGTCACTCCTATACCATAAAGTATATTTTTTTGTTGATGGAAATATTTCTAATATAATTTATCTTTTAACCGTAGACATCAAATAAAGTTGTTGTTGCTGTCTTTAGCAAATACAGTAAAGACTGAATAGTATATTGCATTTCGTTGTAGTTTGCCCAAAAAAGTACGATGAAAAGAATAATATTAGTTTACCTTTCTGCACCACCCATAGCCTCCACCATTTCTTTGCAAAGCTTCATAGGTGGAGGGAAATCAACATGGAAAAGGCGACGATCATCCCTAAGTAGAAGATTATCCAAGTGCCTGCACATGCAAAATGATGAGTAGAAATTGAAGCGTTGATTTTCAAAGTATGAATCAAAAACTGAAAGTAGGATTAAAAGTATTTGCAATTTGCCCTTTTAAGTAATCAATGATACCCATTGCTGTAAGGTTTTGTAATCAATACTAAACATTAATTATTAATAAAAAGTTAGATTTAGCAGACATAAAAGAATGTGTGTGTGGGTCAACCCAACCAGTTTAGACTCAGAACCCAGTTTGACTGTTTACTCAACCCAGTAACCCACACATGTTGCCTCCTCTTGGACCATATATAAAAGAGTCACTTGTCTTCAATGCCGAGTATGTATGTGATGACCGAGTAGCTTGCACAACTTTTAATAAATGTTTCAAGACAAGTGGTTGTAATCCCAAACGGTCCCTGTTCATCTGGATGAAACTTCTCCAATGCCGAGTATGTATGTGATCACCTGTCTCCCTGTTCACCCATAGGCCATAACCAATGTCACCCATGTTGACCCATACCAAATTTCAATAGTTTTGAGCCATAACCAATATCACTGATATCACCCAAGCTGACCCATACCAAATATCAACCATTTCGACCCCTAACCAATATTACTTATTTTAACCTACAACCAATACCACAAAGTTGACCCATAACCTATATCACTCATTTTGACCATATCAATTCCATATTTTTGAACCATAACCAATACCACCAGTTTTGACCCAAACCAAATATCAATCATTTTGACCATAATTAATCCCACCCGTTATGACCCATAACTTATGCGCCTGTTTTGAGCCATAACCAATGCCACCTGTTTTGACCCATTTGCTGAGAGCATGTGAAGTTCAAGTTCAAACCAATTAACCACTACTGAAAACCAATTACTTAAATGCAGCCGATAAATGCATCTGATGGAAAAAATATGAACTCCGTTTTTCCTAACTACTCAAACCGTCGATCAAACTTTTCAAGATCCCAAAGTACCCAGCGCCTGTTTTGACCCAGTACCAAAACCATCCATTTTGACCCATACCAAATATCACCCGTTTTGACCCATACCAAACACCATTCATACTGACCCATAACCAATACCACCCGTTTTGACCTATAACCCACATATGTCCTTATAACGTGAATAATGTTATCTTTTCCAAACATTAATTACCTTTTTATTTCTTTTTAATTCACATTTGAATTCCTCTAATAATCATCATCTCCTTGTTGATACATCTAACATTGTCTTTTAAATTATAGCGGATATATCATAGTTCTTCCCGTAATATGTTTGGTTGGGTAACGGGTCAAATGGGTTTAGTTCGAACCAGATTATAGTCAAACATGCCATTAATACCAACAAATTCAATATATGTAGATTGTATTAAAACATCATATACCAAAGCAGTATATTACTTATCAGCTTCAAGCTTGCAGATGTGTGAACAACACCATAAGAGAAGACGGAGACCTTGCTAAGAGCCACCTCCGCCTCCGGCGAACACTTTTCACCGCACTTGAACTACCAACAGTCGTAGTATCAGGAACACTCTGTCTCGCTACCTCCAACACCTTATCCCTCCTCCTCTTCACCTGTGCACTAACTCTCTCATCTTCCCCTAATTTCCCCTCTACTTTGCTTACCAAATTAGGGTCTTCAATCACATTCTCCTTCTGTCCGTCTTCAATCACACCACCAATCTTCGAAAACTCACCTTGCGAAGCCCTAAGGCTCTCATAAGCAACACACACACTTCTTCAAGCTGTTATTGGATATTTACCCAAACATGACATATGCATTGACAACTTTTGCATCGCTATCATCTGTTTCCAAGTGCAGAAAATCCTCTATCAAAATACCAGAAGTTGAAGTTTGAGATGAGATGTAAGATGATGAATAAGGGCACGTGCCCACCGTTCCACTTCCAGGGCAGCTAGCAGTACACATCCTGTGGTTGCAAGAAACCTTTTTGCTTGTTGCTGATTCCATTGGATCATATATGCTCATATTAAACTTCTGCACAAAAATATAAAACTTATGATCAAAGATGTAACCTTTTATACAAATAATCCATTTCCGCCATGAAATAATTAAAAAAAATCATATACAGAGCTTTGCAAAAACAATAGTATTAGAATACTGATACACCTCCTTGAATACAATTTGGAAAGATGCATGCATGGAAAATAGAATCCGGGTAATCTTCAACCTATTTTAATCATTCCCCTCTTTCCCACATTTTTAATTTTAAACCATGTGAGGCAAACCCAGCCATAAGTAAAGGAGCCGCAATTGCCACCTATATAATGATCTAAGAACAAAAATGATAGATGATAGATGATAAACGTACCATGATATCTTTCAAATCTGATTTCACAGATATCCCTTCTTGTAGTTCACGATATTTGGGCCCGGGTCTTAATCCAAGTGCTTTAGCCTTTTCCAGGTCAAATTTACCCCTAATCTCAGGCAACTCGCAAACATATAGAACAGAATATCACTAGACTTCATTGCAAACTCATCTTCTTTGAGCACATGGGGTACAGGTAACAACAAAATAGCTGATATTTTGACAACCTCATCATCAATAAGTTTAATTTGATCATTTACTTTTTCAGGACTATTATCCAACAAAACCCCATCAGATTTGGGTGATGGACCAAAGCACCGTGTGTGAACCATGGCTGTATGTGGAATGAAAGATTTCATTGCATCAACTAAGTACTTAAAATCTGAGGGTCCCCATACATTTACCTTCAAATACCATCCACAATCTATATTAGCAAATAATAATCGTTTCGTTGATCCAGTACAATATTAGAAAATAATAATCCAAGCTAAAATCATAGAAGCACTTACAGACATCCCTTCTTCACCGGTGCCAGCCAGTGTCAACAAAAGACCTGCAAAACAAATTTCAAAGACTTCAGACCTAATCTGAAACAAATACATAAGCTTAAGAATAGGGCCCGGACCTGGCAATCCACCAGCAGTTTTAGAGCAGACCCGTGAAAGAAATATATGATCAATCTAAAACATAAAAAGCAAGTCATTCTCATCACCGTACAAACATAGACTTTATGTGAATCTTTGTGGTGAAAAATTACCTTTGACAACTTAATCTTATAAACAAACAAACAAACAAACCCATTATATCCCACTCAAGAGCAGGGTCTGGGAGGGGTAGGTGGTGACGAGTCTTTCCTGTAGCCAGATAGGTAGAGAGACCGCTTCCAAAGAGACCCCCGGCTCGATAACAAAAGCAATAACGCTATCGAATCAGCATATAATCAAACATACGATATATGATATATGATATATGATATAGCACACAGCATACAACAAACAGTAAAATATCACCAAAAGGAAATATAAAATGAACAAGCATACATACATACATCAGAGAAGCAGCAAGTTTCCCCTAAAAAGGCAGAAGTGTACTACATACACATCAGCCCCGTAACAAGTAATCACAGTCCCTTCCTAACTACAGAAATCACTAAAAGTCCTTAATTTTAATTCTACGCCTCCACTCACTTCTATCCTCGATCATATGCTCAGAGAGGTGCAAGTGTACCATATCTCGCCTAATTATCTCTTCCCAAGTCAACCTAGGTCTTCCTCTACTCTTCCTACCCTCTAGGATGATGTTCTCTACTGCTCTTACCGGTGTTGTCACTGGTCTCCTCTTGACATGTCCAAACCATCTTATCCTTCCCTCTCGTATTTTATATGCAATACAAGCCACTTCTAACTTCTGTCGAAACACTTCGTTTCTTATCCGATCCAGTCTTGTATGGCCACACATCCACCGCAGCATTCGCATTTTCGCAACCTCTATTTGTTTCTCGTGCGATTTCTTTATGGCCCAGCAGTCTGTTCCATATAGCATAGCTGCGCGTACCACCACTCTGTATAGTTTTCCCTTTAGTTTTGCTGTAAACCTCTTATCACATAGGATCCCTGATGCTGCTCTCCACTTGCACCATCCTGCTTGGACACGGTGAGCTACATCGCTGTGTATCTCTCCGTCCTCCTGCAGGTACGAGCCCAGGTATTTGAACCTAGATGTTTGTGGGACCGGCATACCCTGGATACTGATTTGGGTGTCCTCTTCCTCGTCGCCACCAAAGTTACAATGCATGTATTCCGTCTTAGAGCGACTTATCGTTAATCCTCTGCTCTCTAGCGCTGCTCTCCACTGTTGTAGCTTTTCGTTAAGCATCATTTAGATTCTGATTTTAAGACAATATCATCTGCAAAAAGCATGCACCACGGGACTGACTGTTGTATAGACTTAGTCATCTCATCCAACACTAGTACGAAGAGAAATGGGCTCAATGCCGATCCTTGGTGGAGTCCCACTTCCACTGAGAATGAGTCTGTGTCTCCTACCGGTGCTCGCACACACGTTTTTGCCTCGTCATACATATCCTTAATTATTTTGATATACCTCTCTGGTACCCCTCTAAGTCGTAGACTTTCCAAATTAGTTGTTGCGGAACACTGTCATAGGCATTTTCTAGGTCGATGAATACCATATGGAGGTCCCTTTTCTTTTCTCTATATTTCTCCATTATCCGTCTTATGACGTGTATGGCTTCTGTTGTAGAGCGTCCTGGTAAATCCAAATTGGTTTATTCCTATCTGGGTTTCCCGTCTAATTCTCGTGTCATAAACTCTTTCCCATAGTTTCATCGTGTGACTCATAGCTTTATTCCCCTGTAGTTTTCGCAACCTTGGATATCTCTTTTTTTCTTATATATGGGGACTATTACACTGGTTCTCCACTAGTCTGGCATCTTCCCTGTCTTAAAGATAGTGTTGAATAGATCTGTTAGCCATTGGAGACCCTCATCACCCAAGCATTTCCACACTTCAATCGGTATGTTGTCTGGCCCCACCGCTTTAGCCCTTCCCATTTTCTTCATAGATCTTGTAACTTCGTCAACTGTGATGCTTCTACAATATCATTGGTTTGTTGCGTTGTTTGGGTTGTTCTATCTATCTCAGTTTGTTGATTTGGAATCCTTATGTTAAATAGGTTATCGAAGTAAGTTTTCGATCTCACCTTGATGTCTTTCTCCTTCACCAAAACCTTTCCATCCGCAGCCTTTATGAACTTGACCATTCTCAGGTCTTGTCTTCTTCTTTCTCTTGCCTTGGCTATCTTAAACATGTCATGCTCTCCTTCTTTCGTCTCTAATAAGCCACATCATTTCGTATGCCGTGTTCTTTGCCTCTGACACTGATTTTTTCGCTTGTCGCTTAGCCTCCTTGTACTTTTTTTTAGCTCTGCGTGTTCTTCCTCATTGTTACAGCGTATAAGCTCTCTAAAACTTTGTTGTTTGATACATATCTTTTCCTGTACATTTTCGTTCCACCACCATGATTCCTTATGACCAACTGTCCTTTTTGTTGTAATTCAAGCGTTTCTTAGCTGCTTGGATGAGCCTAGTTGTCATAACCTCCCACTTTTGGTTTGCGTCTTCCTGTGGCCCAGTTTGGTTCATTGGTATGACTTTATCTCTAAAAATGGTAATCTTTTCGTCTTTGAGCTGACCCAATCTGATCTTGGGTGTAACTCTCTTGTTCTGTTGGACAATTGGCCTCTTGACGCGTATATCCGCCACCAACATATGGTGTTGTGTCACAATCGTCTCTCCCGGGATTGCTTTACAGTCCTTCCACGAGCTATGATCTTCTCTCCTCATCAATAAATAGTCTATCTGCGTGTGTCTCCCGCCGCTGCTAAACGTGATAGATGCGAGTCTCTTTTCTTAAAAAACAACTTTATGATGCCTAAGTCATGCGCTACTGCAAATTCAAGAAGCTCCCTACCGCCGTCATTCCTAAGACCATACCCGTAGCCTCCATGCACCAGTTGGAAATGCTCATTATCCTTTCAGATATGTCCATTAAAATGTATATCTTTTCTTCTCTAGGTATGTCACCATAACGTGATCTAAACTCTCCCAGAACTTTTTCTTTCCGTTCCCCTAGTCTAACATGTGGTGCATACGCACTAACTACCGTCACTACCTCATCTCCTATAACTATTCTTAACAACATAATTCTATCATTGTATCTTCTCACCTCCACTACATTATCTTGAAGTTCCTTAGCAACTAGAAAACCTACTCCGTTTTTCGTTCCATCAGACCCTGAATACCATAGTTTATAACTATTGCACTCTTTTGCTTTCCACCCCGCCATCTAGTCTCCTGCAGGCACACTATGTGGACCCTACGTTTCTTCAGCGCATCAATAAACTCTAGTAACTTACTAGTTAGGATTTCTACATTCCACGATGCCACTCTTACTCTACAAACCTTATTCACTGTCTTCGCACATCTCCTCACCGAATATGATCTCGGGGCAGCATAATGGCTCCTACTATCTATTATACCAGACAGAGTCCACTAAAACCACCAAAAAAACACGAACAACACACTAGAAGGAAACGAAGCACAAGTAAAGCACAATTAAAGGAACTGTCACACGAGGTCAACAATACGCTAGGGGCACACACAGTAATCAAGACCCAAAAAAATCAAAATCACCCGATGATAGAAAAATCCTAAAAAAATCCTAGAAAAAAGGATGCCTTCCCCTATTCAAAACCAAAATACGGGTACCCCTAACCAGCCAAACAATCTACACGAAAATAAATATTTAAAGATATAATTAAATTAAAGGCGCGTAAAAAAAACAGATATGCAAAACCGAGACAGATCGATCTCACCAATGTACACCCAACTTTATAATTGGTCGATTTTGATGCTGGTACGTGGTGGCTGGGGGCTATGAGGTTTCTGCGATGGTGGTGGAGGTGGTGGTGATGGCCGGTGACCGGTGAGGGAGAGGGCAGGGGGCAGGAGGCAGTGAGGGTGTGAGGGTGGTGGTGGCTAGCGGTGATGTGTGACCGGTGGAGGGCAGGGAGGCGGTGGGACGGGTAGGCGATGGTGGGGGGTAAGCGGTGGTGACGGGGTGGGCGGTGGTGTCGGGGTGGGTGGTGGTGACGGGGTAGGCGGTGGGAGGTGTTGACTGTTAGGTTTGGCGGAGGGGGGTTGTGGACTGTGTTGACTTGGTCGGCGGTGGTCGCCGGTGAGGGTATGTCGGCGGAGGTCGCCGGTGAGATGGTCGGTGAGGTGGGTTACGTACCTGGGGGAGAGATCCGTTTGGGAAAGAGAGAGAGAGCGAGTTGGTCGTCGGTGGTCGCCGGTGGGGTTAGGTCGGCGGAGGTCGCCGGTGAGGGTCGGTCGGCGGAGGTCGCAGGTGGTCGGTGAACGTTGTTGAGAGAGAGAGAGCCGGTGGGGGTGATGTGGTCGTTGAGGAGAGAGAGAGAGGAAGGTTAAATCAGAAAGATAGTTACAAGAGTATGCTTACCAGCAAACGGTCCATATCATTAATAAAATTATCTATTCTCCCTTGCAGATATACAGGACTATATTCAGAAGATTGAACGCGAAAACAGAATCCCAATATCCGATAAGTTACCCGAGGACTACAGTCGACAACATAACCAAGCTGCTCCTTTGTCCTAAGTTGATTGAAAATAACATAAAATAACATGATCATATTTTCATTGTTATTTATTTAGAAAATAACATAAAATAACATATTAGCAGCCACTCATTTTGAAGATACAAATAATTAGTTTTGGATAATACATGATCATATGAAAATTTAGTTAAATCTTCCCCCAAATTAACTGATTAAAACAATTTACAAAAATACATGAAAAAGCTTACTTCTCCAGCATTGAATATAAACCTATGCTTATCAAGAACAGCAAAACTGATGGTGATGTCTTGAGTATCCATACCTGTTCCAAAAATCTGCTTAAAACAATATAAATTCAGCCCCTTTTCATTTATAAAAGTACAAAACCTCATCACACAAATCACCAATAAATCAGAATCACAACAGTTATAAACACACACTTCTTCAAGCTAGAATTAGCATCACACTTACAATCAACAGCTTCTAGGTCTCCAGATTTCTCTCTCTGCGAGCTCTTCTTCGCCACCACAAACTTCCTCTCATGAATTTTGCTCCTCGGAGAAGTGACGTCACCGGAATCGGTTTCTTCACCGCCGATTTGACACCTTTGGTTGCCGACGCAACACCACCGGAATAGGAGCACCACCACCGCGGTAACCATCGCCAACACCACCACCAACGCAACCATCGCCGGCAACACCACCACCAACGCAACCATCGCCTTCAATATTGAGAAAAACCCTTGTTTTTTCTCCATGATTGAGATGAACCCAGATGGGATTTGAGCTCAAATGGCTGGAATAGCCGACTTGTTTGCCCAATTTATGAAATCCTAAAGGTTACTGTTGGCACCGACATCCATCTTTTTTTTCTCCATGATTGAGATGAACCCAGATGGGATTTGAGCTCAAATGGCTGGAATAGCCGACTTGTGTGCCCAATTTATGAAATCCTTAAGGTTACTGTTGGCACCAACATCCGTCTTTAATAAGAATAGAAATAGTAATATCCATTTATGAAGAATTCATATACTTTTAACTTAAATTCGCAATTCTTATTTTATTATAATAACTCACGTAAACTTTATTTTTCTTCTTTCAACATGTATTCAATTTATTTTAGTTTTGATTAATAAAACCATTTTATTTCTAAAAGTATAAATATTTTATTACTCGACAGTCTCAAGTTTAGACTAAAATAACATTATTTTCACTCATGGTCTCCTGAAAATTTTAAACTATATATATGATTTACTTAAGTATTAATTAGTATCTAAAAATATATACTTAAACATAATTAGCGCATGTAAATCACCCGCTTATCACATTCCCAACTTAAACCTTTTTCGTCCTGAAAAGAATGCAATGAGATCATAACCGGTATGTTAATCTTATAACAATTCATTTCAAGTAGAAACATAATAATACATTACCATGATTGTCAATATGTTTTATTCGTTTTAAACTCAAACTCGTTTAATCCCAACAAATGTCTCGTGTTTTTTATAATGTACAAGTTACCATAATGGTTTAATCGTCCCCACACCCAATGCCTTTAGTAAGAAACTACCCAACCTCAAGATTTATTGAACATTCACTAGAGCACAACCTTGAGTAACCATAGTATGCTATTATGACACATTAATTTTTTTCTTTTATTTTTGCTCTTTCATTTTTCTTAGGGTCGGGACTTTTCTCCCTTACTTTGCTCTTTTTCCCAAATAACTATATATACACTTTTTTTCTTATTTTCTTTTTTTTTTTTTTTTTTCATTTTTTTATTTTTTCATCATTTATTATTTTTTTTTCTTTAACTAATATGTCATGCTAACATAAATAGGGCGTGTGACAAAGCAAAAATTCTCAATCTATTTTTGTCGGGACTCAGCTTTTAACTATTGGCACTAGGATGCGAAACACTAAACACATATCCATTTATTAGCATTCACACAACACATTAGTGTTCGTATTCAGGTCGAGTCTATCAACATATCACAATTATGTATTTTCCGCCCTAGAGATTCATTTCATGTATAAGTATCAACATACTACTTTCTATCATTTCTTATAAATGCATAAATCTATTTCAAGAGACATTTATCATTTTTTTTATCAAGGGTATTGATAAAATTGTTTTTTTTAAGTTTAACATGCAAATACAAATATGTACACATGACCTAATATGCAAAAACTATAAATTTAATTATTTTCATACAATAATAAAAAAACGAGTTCACCTGATTACTTCGTTGTGGCAAGATCTTCATGATTAGTAATGATCTTCAAGTCTTATTTAACACCCTGCAAAACTTTAAAAAAATCGTGTAGAAGCGAACTTCTCACGTCGTCATTAACATAAAATTTTAAAATTTTTACATTTTTTCATTTAATTCCAAAATCACAATTCCAAAACAACCATGTACCCCTTCCCCAACTTAAAGTATTGCATTATCCCCATGTACCATTTAAGTTAAAATTCTATAAAATAATAAATTTAAAAAAAATAATAAAATTACAAAAAATAAAAAATAAATCCTAAACTCACTTTCGTAGGAATCACGATTGCATTTAACGTATGCAACAGCCTTTTAAACCACTCGATAGGCCGAGTGAACGAGTGAAGTCTCATGAGGGTTCTAGTGAACACACCCAAAATTCTCCGAGTTGCCTCCCGAAAATCGCTAAGTTTTAGGTCTTCAGCCAGACCGTATCTGAGATTCTCTTATGGGGGTTTAAGTGAACATTTGCCTACGGAATTCTCGATAAAAGCTTGATAGTTGACCTGTCAGTTCTGTAATTGTGCTATAATGATTGGCAAGTTTGTTAAGTAGTTGTTGTGGTGCCATCTTATGATGATGTGTCTGATATCTTCCAATGCCACCTTATTTATCTTGGTCTTCAAATCTTCTTCCCCAACTTTAATAGTTGAAGTAATAAGCACATGAGAATGGTTAGGATACACTGTATCTACATTAGGCTTTGGCTCTTTTGGAGGTGTTACATCTTCATTTAACTTGAAACATCTCAAGTCATGCTCTGAACGACCAATAACATCTTCCATTACATCAACATCAAACCACGGTGCCACAACCTAACTCACATTGCTCTCGTTTAAGTTGTGTTACATCCTCTTGGAGCTGGCTAACCTTCTTAACCAAAGACTCGAACGATTGTCTCTTGGCTTGTCTTCCTTCTTCAATTCCACCATCATGTTCATGATTGCATCAAGTTTAGAGTTAATTGAAGCTTGAGGATCCTCATATGTCGGCTGATGGTCTTTATCATAATAATCATCATACTCCTCTTGGTAGTTTATAAAAGGTGTTCTCTCAGTTCATAATTGGTAAAATTCTGCTCTTGGGCATAGTGGTAATCCATGTTTGCATGATAATATTCTTGATAATTTGATGATGAAGGTGGTTCAAAGTGTGAATAATATGAAGGTGTCTCTCATCATCACAATCCACTCTCACATATCCCTTTTGCCGCCTATATTCTGAACATTCTCTCTATATTTCCATATTTGCTCTCGAATAGTGGACAATCTTGAACCCAGTGACAATCGCTCCCGCAACAAATACATGGATCGTAATCATCATCATAATCCCAATCCCAATCCATGATTTTACTAAATCTGTAAAGAAATTACCATGCAAAACCAACTAGAATAGCAAGAGTAAAGACGAACAAATAAATAAACTAAAAAAATAATACTTTTTTATTGGATTTTTTTTTATTTTCTTTAAAAAATGTTTTATTTTTTTTTAATTTTGAAACTTAAACAAATACTAAAAATAAATCAATCAAATCAAATAACACTAAGCGCACTGCCTCCGGGCAACGGCGCCATTTTGATGACCTGTCGTTTGGGTCATGCAAAAACCTAATTAACCTATATAGCTAGGTAAGTCAGGTATCGTATCCAAGAGGAGCATGTGGTTAGCGTTACGCTATTTGTTTGATTATTTAACTAACTTATTAATTAAAACTAAACTATTATCACTTTGACTGTAATGGTGTGGATAAGAATAACAAAACTAAATAATTAATTTTAACTAAAAATAAAACTAAAAGATGATCACACCGGGTTTCAGGTGTGAAGAATCGTGTCAACTAGGTTACCATATTAGAAATTACATAGACATGATTAGTTTGTTATTCTGTTGTTGAACATGATTACTAACTAAATAACTGGTTATTAATTAGATAGTACGGAACTAACTAATGTCAACCTAGTTAAATTATTAATAAACATCAATTTAAGATGATGTAATAATAAATAATTCAATGATTAATAATTCTATGATTAATAATTTGATGAATGATTTACTAAAAAACTATCAAATTGGATCAATCAATGAGAACAAATAAACATATAAACAATAAGAGATGATCAAACAATCAAAGTTTAAGTCTATAATAGATAAAAACTAAGATAAACACAATTCTATCACTAACCCTGCATCCGTGAATGATTACGGGTGAACTAACCGCTCATATTCATAATCAGATCTTCTAATCTTGAAGCAGTTGAACGCGTTGTGCGAAAAACCAGCAGCCAAAGGCTGCCCTTTTTCCCTTGCGCAAGGCTCACGTGATGACCTCCCTAATTCCAGCCGTCAAAACAATAATATTTATCTTTTTTTAATTACATGCGGCTCTCCTTACTTGCCCTTAGAGGTGCACAAACTGGTTTTTTTCCGAACCGGGTTCGGGTTGGAACCGGTTCGGGTTTGGTCAACGCGATTAGGCCCGGTTTTTTACCAAGAACCGGTTCGGGTTGGAACCGGTTTTCAAGCCCAGAAAACCCAACCCGGTTGGAACCGGCCCGGGTTTGAACCGAACCGGGTCGGGTTCCAAAACCTGTTTTCCAAACCCGGTTATTTTTTTTTAAAACTCTTTAAATTATACAAATTAATTATAAATTTTGATTAATTAAAAATATTAGAGAGTAGATTAATTAAACGTAAATAATAAATTCATAATACAAATAAAAATTACATTAGTTAAAAAATATTATAGAGTAGATTAATTAAACGTAAACAATAATTCATTACAAAAAATAAACATAAAAATACATTAAAATTAAACCAAGAAAATAAAATATCCATATTACGAATACAAGTTTTTTAATTTAATCGTCTTCGTCGGTTTGTGTGCAATGCGTTGAGACAAATCATAAGCGAGACGTTCTTCGTCGGAGCGGTGAGGATCGTCCGGTTTGTACCTCTTGTTCGTGTATTTCTTCTTCAGTTGGTGTTTCTTCTTCAAGGTTTGATTTATCTTGTCTTCGTTCGGCCGCATCTAAGTGGTCTTTTAAACAAATACACATCCCTAGCGATGTTGGAGTTAGCCTTGTTCTTCTTATCGAAAAACCCTGCCACTAACAGAAAATGCAGACTCCGAAGCTACCGTGAAGCTTGGACGGTTAGTAAATCACGTGCCATGGCGGCTAGGACCGGAAATTGTGATTCCTTTCCTTCCACCATGTCAGAATATCAAACTTCAAGAATTCATCGGGAGTCATAGTAGCTAAAAAATCGGTCCCATATACCTCCCGAGTTCGCTATGGGGCGTTACCCCTCAGACGTTTACTGTTTTCATTTATCAAAGTATTATATAAACTAATCATCGGGTCTCTACTTGAGCTCGACGAACTCGATTCCACGTTCGATGGTCGGTGGATGTTTGATGTTGCACCATATTTTTCAACATAAACATTAAACAATTTTTTAAAAATTTCATTAAATGTTTGTTTTGTATTAACATTAAAAAATGGATCTAAATCATGTAAATCTAAATCATAAGTTATCTCATCTATTAAAGTTTCTACACCCGAAACATTTAAACACGGGTCTAGTGCGGCGGAACACGTAAAAACCGGGGATAGTTCAATGAAATATTTTTTAAATTTTTTTTTTCATCGGCGCTACCATTGCTGAAAACATTTCGTTTCTTTCTTCATATTCACTTAATTTATGGGTCATTAAATAAATTTGATGAAGTGTTAGAGAACTTGTCGGATAATAAACCCCCGACAATTTGTAGTTGCGTTTTTAAAAAGCTCTAAAAATGAGTTATTTCTTGAATATATTCTCAACCCTCTAACGGAAACGGAACAACCCGACCCCGCATCGCAAGACCATCGTGGAAAACATGAAGCGTTTCTTTTTGACGCAAAGCACTATTAAACATTTTCCAAGTAGAATTCCATCTAGTCGGGACATCCCAATTTGGTCCTAAACAAATGGAATTCGTATCGTAACATATTTTTCTATAATTAACATATCTTTTTTACTAGTTTTAAAAACGTCACGTAACATATTTATGAAAGACGTTTTTAAAATCTTCAACTTCAGGAACGCCAAGACCATCTTGCACAACTAAATTAATAATAGAGTAAATTACAAATTATGTCCTTTATTAATACATGAAATTACACCGTGTGTCCTTTAATTTCAATAATTACACCGTATGTCCTTTTTATATAAGTTTGCACACATATGGTCCTTTACACTAACGTTCGTTAAAATTTACAGTTAAGTCATACATGTGCCCTTCATATGAGGGGCATTTAAGTATTTACATGCCTACAATGAGTCAGAAATATTTTACGTCGTTTTATATCATGTAGTCTTCATGTTAGTTTTTCAAAGTTTGATGTTTGAAATTTTCGGATAATAGAAATCACTATCAGTATTCGGATATCCAAAATTCAGGTTTTTAAAATTTCAGATATAGATACAGATAGCGATTTAATATTTAAACTTATTTTTTTTTTATCTTTTTACAATAATTTTATAATAATGGAAAAACAACAAACATAAAAAAAGTCCAAATATACACTAGTAAGTCCTAACAAAAAAAATGTTTAACATTCTCAAAAAATAGCAAAAAGAATTTTAAGTTTTTAATAAGTTTAAAATATATGTTGTTATAATTTTTAAAGTGTTAAAGGATTTTTATTTTGGTTGGGACTTGTTAGTGTATATTGAAACTTTTGTTAACATGTGTTGTTTTACATTATTTTATAGTTACAATTATCTAATTATTCCCAAAAACAAAGAAGAAATTCAGATGTTCGAATCGTTATCCGTATCCAAAATTTAGAATATTCGAATTTTAGATATCTGAAATTTCAAATAAGGATACAGATAGTGAATTCAAGTATCAAAAATTTCAGATATTCAACCTTGGACACTCTAACATAAAGGTAACGGGAATGAAGCGACATAAAACTATTTTGACTCATTGTATGCATGTAATATATATAAATACTTTCATATGAGTAGCACATACTTGACTTAACCGTGAATTTGGATGGATGTTAGTTTAAAGGATGATAGATGTGCAAATTATTTTAAAAAAGGACGCTCCCTGTAATTATTAAAACTAAAGGACATAACATGTAATTTTATATATTAATAAGGACATAATTTATAAATTACTCTTAATAATATGTGCAACACATTTTGAATGAAAAAATACGCCGTCACAAACCGGTTTATATTTATTTTTAATTTATCAACGGCGGATGTGTTGTTCGACGCGTTATCAAATGACATTGAACAAATTTTATTTTCTAATTTATATGTTTTGATTACATAGTCTAAAATTTAAAATAGATTATCACTGGTATGCGGATATCCAAATAATTCAAACGCAATCATACGTTTCATCATTTGCCACGAACTTGGATCTATCCAATGGGCGGTGACGCAAAGGTACGATTCCGGTAAACGTGTGGGGCGGACCAAACGTCGGTAGTTAAGTTCACACCGGTTTGTAAATTTTCAAATAAAACCTTTAAATCATTTTTGCTTGTTTCCAAAGATTTAAACAATCACGTCTAAGAGTGGTGCGACTTACATGAGTGTAGCGTGGTTGAAGAGTTTCTTGAATCAATTTTGTTAACCGAGGGTTGTCGAAGTGATCGAACGGTAATCCTTCTTGAATTACAAACTTTGCCATTCTATCTCGAACCATATCTACGTTGAAGTTCCATAAACCACCATCGTTTCCGATTGAGGTTTGTCCTTGACTCGGTGTACTTTTCAAAGACTTGCACCATTTGGTCATATGATTTTTCAAAGTCGAGTTTGAATCCGACTTGAAAAACGAACCACAAGCCTTGCATCGAGCTTTATGTTGACCATTCGACATTTCGCATAAGTCGAAATTACACCAAATCTCTTGGTTTCTCGTTGTTGGAAGAATTCTAACAACGGTAGCGACACTTGAGGATCCACCGGTTGGAACGGATGATTCAGAAGCCATTATATAAAATTCAAGAGATTGAGAGAATAGAAAGTTGAGAGTGAGGGAGCGTTTTTACGTTTTTAAGCACATTTTTGAGCTTTTGAGTGTTGTGACTAAACCATTACACCCCTACCTATTTATACTATCATATAAGAGTAAAATGGTCCAAAAAAATTTGAAAAAAGGTCAAAAAAGACCCCCCAACGGCCATATAGCCGTTTTTTAACGATCAACAAAAAACTTTTAACGGGCAAAACCGGTTCCAAACCGGGTTTTTTGGACCGGTTCCAAAACCAGGTTGGATCAAAACCGGGTCCAAACCGGTTTGGGTGAGAAAACCAAAACCGGTCCCGAACCGGTGGGTTTTTTGGGTTGGAACCGGTTTGGGGTAATACCGGTTCCAAACCGGTTCGGTTCCTGGTCGGGTCATCGGGTCGGGTCGGGGAACCGGGTCGGGTGTGCACCTATACTTGCCCTTATTGTGTGGCCCATAATTAGCATCAGAATCGGCCCATACATATTCCTATGTATCCTTTTGAATTTAAATTGCACATGGGCTGCCTTCGTTTCTTCAATCTTCACATGAACCACTTGACAAATGTTTTAAAATATTAACCAATCAATTATGCTCCATTTCTCCTCACATGCTTTAAGAATTACATGTTATTCATTTTGCTTTCACTCCTGAGCTTCTGTATTCAAGTTCTAAAAAATATATCCATGTTAGTGTTTATAATATCCATTTATGAAGAATTCATATACTTTAACTTAAATTCGCAATTCTTATTTCATTATAATAACTCACGTAAACTTTATTTTTCTTCTTTCAACATGTATTCAATTTATTTTAGTTTTGATTAATAAAACAATTTTATTTCTAAAAATATAAATATTTTATTACTCGACAGTCTCAAGTTTAGACTAAAATAACATTATTTTCACTCATGGTCTCTTGAAACTTTTAAACTATATATATGATTTACTTAAGTATTAATTAGTATCTAAAAATATATATACTTAAACATAATTAGCGCATGTAAATCACCAGTTTATCAAGGCTCTAATAACAATTATTGAAACTGGAATCTCACATTAAAAGTTAAACCAAAGATTAAGAGAGGAATAATCGAAAACTTGAAATGAATATAACCAACGATTAACAATTTTTTTATTGAATTGAATCAAACCATATACAGAAATATTACAAAGGAAAATGATCACAAATAATCTAAGAATTCTCTCATCACTACTTATTACCTCTATATACCAATCTCTAACAGTTTCTTACAAAAAAATTTATTTCGTCAATAGTAACTACCATCAGTAGTAACCACACATATCAGCACCAACTACTTTTTATCGACAGTTTAATTCTCTATGAGCACTTAGTCCTCTTCAACGGTAACTTTACTTCTACGACATTAACTTTCCTTCAGTTCTAATATGTCATCAGTTGCAACTCTCCTTTTGATTATGAGTGCTTACTTAGGTGTTTAGGCATGTTAAGTATCAAGTTCCTACCAACCACACTACCTCATGTTGTACCACTTTCTACCGATAGACCATTGCTCTCAATGCTCATCACAACCCTACACAACTCCTTGTTGATGTTTGTATGGCTTTTAACAACGTATTCTAATAAAAAAAGGTTCAAATAACAACAAATATGTTACCAAGCATTGATTTGATTCTGTTGATAAGCTAAGATCAAACTTATTGATGCTTCAGTTTATAGATTTCCATAAACCTATGAATATATCTAAACCAATCAACAACTTTGATCCGTATTAAGATTATCCGTCTGACTCAAACTCATTTGAACCTACTAGTTCACCCACTCAAAAGATGCTTACCTTCTATCTTTTTAACACACTAGCCAACATGTATAGATGCAAACCCATGTCCACTAATAAGCAGATCCATCAAAAACACTGGTGCACCTAACCTCGTTAACATATTACAAAACCGTTGGTTGCTATTGGTACCTTTAGAAACTTATATGCTAACCAAAGTTCAGTCTTGAAACTCAAAAATGCAGCACTATCATAGAAACAAGACTGATTGTGACTGCTCCAGGTACCCAAAAAAAGATCGATTCCAAAACATGGCTACCAACCATCAACCACTGCGATGCATCTAATCATCTTCACTAGAATCATCTTCGTCATCATCATCACCATGAGGATCAGACTTATAATCTGAATCAGCATCATCATCTTCTCCTTTACAATGCTGATCACCATCATGATGGGTGGCGGTTTTGCCAGGCAAAACATTTTTGATGTCTTCATCCATGTTATCATCATTTTTCTCATCCAACTGCTCGACTTCATCATCTGTTGGTGAACACGCAGTTTCATTATCTCTGTCTTCTTGCTTTGCATGAGGCCCACGGGTGTGAATTAGATAATGAGCCACCGACTTGTAACCAAGGTGTAATGCCTGGAAATTTTGAAATAGATATTACTACTACTCACTTTGTTCAAAAACATCGTAGTTCTCTACTCTTGGCCAATAGGAGTCCTTAATTTTATATTTAATGATTGGTATTTTAAATATTATAAGGTTGATGAAATTAACCTTCCTGTAAAGGTTTCCAGTGGGTTCCCACCCTTTGATTCTGCGACAGCGACTGCAGTTACATATATCTCTACAGACGGGACAAACCCAATCTGGGTTTGCATTTGCTTCTTCAACATTCTCTCCATATCTGCACAGAGGATCAGAAAGCCTTAGAAAACCATACTTCAAGTGCCAAAAGACTAAACAGGAAAAAGGGTCATGTTCTGTTTTTCAATAAAATCACTTAATCTTGTACTTAACCTCATAAACAAGCAATCACCACAGAACTGCCCTTGAACACTTGTACACTTGCAGCATCTAGTACGAAGACCTATTGTTTTCTGCCTGCAAAAAAATCAACTAGTGGCTGAGTAGATATATAGTTTTCATTGAATGAAACTCGGATGCACCATCATGTATATACATATGGCAATGGGTTAAAGAACTTTATTGACATGTTTGTTTGCTTTAACAACAATTATGCATTAGTAGATGATTAATCAAAGGGTATAGACTTTAGGGTTCATGAATAAGGTTGCAAGAGCATATTATCTGAGAAAAACTCTTTTAACTATTTTGAATTGACACACTTTTGGACTTTTGGTAACAGGATGTAATTATCTTCTGACATAGCAAGATGCATGAGATATGTTTGAGTAAACCAAAAAGTCTTATTTCCTATATAATTATATATGCGCCTAACCTGTCAAATCCATACGATATAAACTTAATATACAAGCTATACAAGGTAAAGTATCTTTTCTGAACAATCACACGTCTGAAGATCAAAACGAGCAACATAGTTTACTAAACATATAGCTGTTGGGCAACATTTGAATAAAAAATAATGGAACTGAAGAATCCGAAACCTGCATTGATGGCAGCTCTTTCCTGCATATGGATCGTAAATGCGATTCCCCTCAGCATCATACCCATCCACCAAAAGTGTCCAGGTTTCTTTGTGATCGCCCAACATCTTTTCATGTTCTTCAGTATAAACCTCAGGATTTGAGCCTTCCTTTATTACAATTTTGACATTCTTAACAACTTTTTCTTTTAGAACACGCTTTTCCGCATAACTTACAGTAGGCAAGATCTTTATCCTATATAATGTTTCAAGAACAAATAAGATGAGCCAGTTAAGAAAAACGTCACATCCCTTTAAACAAAGCATGTTATTTAACATAGTTTCCAGTGTTTGGTTGTAACAGGTGTAAAAAATAACAGATGGATTATATGGGTTGATGACTTAAGGATAGTTTATTATCACAGGTCAAACAAGTCAAAATAACTACCAACTCACAAGTTACAACTCTTTTTGGTCCCTTTTGAGAGAGTCCCAATTTAGCCCATTATCCATTTTCATATGTTAAGGACTCCAATCCAAGTGACAAGTTTTGGTAGGAAAAAATAGGGCAAACAATAAAACTAAACAAAGGAAGTTTTTGCTAAAAAAATTGCTCCATTCATGCTCTTATATAATATGTCCACACAACCTTCACTTTTGCTAATCAGACTACTTTCCTTTCTTAAACCACTGCCTCGATCGATGTAGTTTTCATTTCAGTTTTCTGACTTTCTCCTTCACTTAAAAAAATTGCGACTCTAAGTTTTTGTTGGGTTTGTGGAGTCTTGATTTGGGCTCGGGTTAAAAGACAACTTAGTGGCAGATTAATTAAATTAAATACCTGGCCTGTTTTTATTTAATTTTAGCCCATTAAGTTTTCTTGGGGATTAAGTTGTAAACCCTAATTTCGCCTATTTATATTGTGTATTGTACTTGTAATTCCTCACGAGTGAGGCAGAAAGCAATAAAAGTATTATCCTGGTTGCAGCCCATGGACGTAGGTCACATCGACCGAACCACGTTAAATCTCGCGTGTTCATCTCTGTTATTATTTTCTCTCACAGTTTGATTGTGTTTGTGTGTCGATCTAAACCCGGATCCCTAACAAGTGGTATCAGAGCTACGGCTCGTTACACACGGGAGAAACACAACGCGAGAGACTTGTGATTTAGGTTAACCGTCGAAACCACCATCTCTGATCGTTGATTTTTAGTCCATCGCAACCCCGTTTTGGTTTTGTTTGATCGAGCAGAAGGCAAAAGATCGATAACTTACGTTTATTGTTATCTATTAAAAAGGAACAAAATTGTAGCCGTCATTGTTTGCTCAAGATAGTGAGGTACCAATCAAAAAGAGGATAAGAACAAGGTTTTGTCATCCTTTCTTTATTTTTTATTTCACGGCAATTGAAGAAAAAAAAACAATTGCATACTTATTTAATTAATAAGTTTTATTTTGTCCTTTTGTGATCTCAAAAAAAAGTAGCCAAGATCAGTGGGGTTTGTTATTTTATCCAAGTATTTTTAAATAGTTATCAAGATCCAAAGTCGTGAAATCTCAGGCGCATTTTTTGAACTCGTTTGTTTACTATTTTTTGAGACTGAGGAAAAAAAGGGTAGTGTTTAATAGAACAACACTCAAGTTCAGGCAGCCGCCATAGTTGTGTTTGACACTACTTTCAGTCTTGACTCGATTAGTAAACAAATTGTAGTTTGAGATAATGGCTGAGAGCGGAAAACTTCAGATTGAGAAGTTTAATGGAAACGACTTTGGTTGGTGGAAAATGCAAATGGAGGATTTGCTTGTTCAGAAAGACTTGGATGTTGTTTTGGGTGATAAACCAGAAAAGATGGAAGCAACTGAGTGGAAAACTTTAGATAAAAAGGCCAAGGCAGTTATTAGGTTGTCGCTGACAAAGGATGTTACGTTCAACATTCTGAAGGAAACTACAGCGAAAGGTATCATGGATGCGTTATCTAATATGTACGAGAAGCCTTTGGCAGCAAATAAAGTTTTCTTGATTCGAGAGCTGGTTAATACAAAGATGAAAGAGGGAAGTTCAATTTTAATGCACATCAACAACTTGAACTCGATTTTGTCAAGACTTGGGTCAGTTGGCATCAAATTCGAGGATGAGGTTCAGGCTCTACTACTGTTATCATCATTGCCTGATAGTTAGGCTGGTACTGTTACCAGCACGTTCACTTTAAATGGGGTCCGGGATATTGTTATGAGCGAAGACACCAGAAGAAGAATTCAGGTGAAACATCAAGTGAATTACTGAATGTTGGCAGAGGAAGAAAGAATAACGAGGTAGTGGGAGCAAGAACAGGAAAAGGAGTCAGTCTAGGGCTCGAAATGATATGACATGTTGGAACTGTAAAAGGTGGGACACTTCAAGAATCAGTGTCCGAATGATCAAAAAGAAGTCAACACTGCAGCAGACTACTCAGATGATGATGCTTTAATCTGTAGCGTGGAGAGTAGTGCGGATTCATGGGTCATGGATTCTGGAGCTTGTTTCATGCTACCCACAGCAGCGAAGCATTGCAGAATCTAAAAGAAGGTGATTTTGGTAAGGTAAGACTGGCGAACAATGATGTTCTTGATGTTACGGGCATGGGTGACATGGATTTAGTTACTTCAGCTGGTTAATGGACTTTGAAAGATGTCAGGGTGATTCCTGATTTGAAGAAACAGTTGATTTCTGTCGGTCAGTTGGATGAACAGGGACATGAGGTTAAGTTCGGGAATAAACAGTGGAAGTTGTTAAAGGGAATCTTGTCATTGCTCGTGAAAAGAAAATGGGTTCATTGTATATGGTCAGTTTACCATCTGAAGGAAGTGAGTTCCAGTTCAGCAAAAGACTAAAATCCAATTCACAGAATCTCGTGGGCAGAAGAAGGTTTGCTTTGCAAGAAAGAAACCTAGAGTCACAGGAAAGATTCAAAGTGAATATGCATGGAAGAGTTCAGGAAAACCAGTTAAAGGATTTCGTGGTAGTAGGAGTACAGGTTGTGCTTCAGTTACAGCTCCTAGACAACAGTGGGTTGAAAGAACTAATATTCCATCTGATAAAATCTCTCCAGAGGATTACTTGCTAAATATGGAGAGTGTTTGTTCTCAAGGTATTCCAGGTCTGGCAGTTTGTTTCAGTGGGAGCCGGTAGGGAAGGAGAACAGGTTAGGGGCAGATACAGCCGTGACTGATTTGTTGAAGCTCGGGAGAGCTTCAACGGGCCTTCAGGTTAACTGATGAGAAGGTCGCTGCAACAGGAAGACGAGGAAGATTACAAGAGGTACAAGTGTTCACATCGGAAGGCAATTGAAGATGATCAAGCCTCCAAATGGGAGATTGTTGGGTTTGTGGAATCTTGATTTGGGCTCGGGTTAAAAGACAACTTAGTGGCAGATTAATTAACTTAAATACCTGGCCTGTTTTTATTTAATTTTAGCCCATTAAGGTTTTCTTGGGGATTAAGTTGTAAACCCTAATTTTGTCTATTTATATTGTGTATTGTACTTGTAATTCCTCACGAGTGAGGCAGAAAGCAATAAAAGTATTATCCTGGTTGCAGCCCGTTGACGTAGGTCACATCGACCGAACCACGTTAAATCTCGCGTGTTCATCTCTGTTATTATTTTCTCTCGCAGTTTGATTGTGTTTGTGTGTCGATCTAAACCCGGATCCCTAACAGTTTTGACACATCAAATCAAACCAAAATCCCAATCAATGCATTAAAACAAACTGTTGAAAATGCATATACACATACAAGTAATATAAAGAGGTTACATATTGGTTAGACCCAAGCAATGTTTACATTAACATACGTAAGACCACCATAAGATTTTCTCTTAAACCCACATTTCATCAACAATCAACATGCTTAATCAAATCACCAAACCAAACAAGCATCAAAGACACCCATCGTCAGATTTTAAAAAATCAGATACTTTTCACCGATAAAAACTTCACTCGCACAACCAAACTCAAATCACTAACATAACGACATGCATGCTGCAATAAAACATAAGAAAAACTAAAAACCCTATCAAATTTCAAAAATACCTAGAAGATCGTCTCGGAGAACCAGAAGCTGGGGGCAAAGGTTTAGGTTTCTGAGGACGAAGGGCTTTCGGTTTAGGGGAGGTTTGAGGTTACGAGATAGCTCCAGAATCCCGAGTTTTTGCATCCTTTGAAGATTCTCCTTGATTCTTTCCTCTCGAGACTGTTCGTACTCTGCAACACCACCATTATCGTTCTCCTTTTGTTGCTCAATTCCGCCATTGACGTCTCTTCTTAACCTCTTGCTCACCATTTTTTATTGTAGCAATTAATCACCAGCTTCTGGAGGATTGTGTTTTCGTGCTCGGTGGAAATGAATAGTTCAATACTCTACACTCTCGGTGGAGAATGTCTAGGGTTTGGAGTCCATGTGGCTGAATGTAATTGGTTGATTTTGGTGATGGCGGGAAACTGGTGTATGACGTTTATCGGGTCGGACAGATCGGACCAGATCCGACAAATCAACCGAATCCAGGATGCGAGTCGTGCGTTGAAGAAGCAGATCCGTATACGGGTCAGGATTTCGTCGCCTGCGGCGGTAAACCAAAAATGACTGCCAAGCCGGTGAAACCGAGTAAAAGATTTGTGTATCCCTTCAATGGCACAATAGTAGTTTTTAACGGTTGAAGTAAAGAAAATTATCATCACGGTTCAATCACATGTAAGTTAATATATAGTGATAGTAAATTACAAGTTTCATTAAACCAACTTACTGGATTTGTTCTTAAACTTAAATAATTACAAAAATTGTTAAAGTTATGATACGTTACATCCATTGTATCAACTCATCTTATAATCTTTGTAAATAAGTAATTTGTTTTAGTATAAAAGAGAAATATAAAAATTACTTCTTTCATGTTAATAAAAATACTAGTTAGCTCCCGCGCTACGCAAAGGGGCGATTGTTTTTCGTATTATATTTATAAACGTTGATACAACTTGGATGTTAAAGTTTGCAATATTAAAATAGGAGGAAATAAATCATCTTTGCCCAAAACCTAAAAATTAAAAAAATAAGAAAAATGAATTAGAAAAGGAAAACCAAGTTCAAACCAATGTTCTCAGAACCGGATCGGACGTCGAAAGGACGCCTTACTGGTTTGGTGGTCGGACCGGTCGGACAGGATGGACCGGATGTAAAACTAATTTTAATATATTATATATGTAATTAAATATAAGTAATTTATATATGATTTATACTATATTTATAATTATATATAAAACTTAACTTATTTGTATATCTTACGTACTAATTTATGGTTTAACACCCGTTTTACCCACTAAAAGCAAAAAAAAAAAAAAAATCAGAAAACCGTCAAAACCGGTCCGGTTCGCCGTCCAACCGCCGGTTCGGTTCGGACCGGCCGGTTCAAATGGCCAAAAACGATCCACCCTCGACCGGACCGGACCAGCCACCGATTCGCGGTCGAACCGGTCGGACCGGCCGGTCCGATCCGGTCCTAACAACATTGGTCAAACTAGGACGGAGCCGGAAAAAAATTATTAAAAAAGCATAAAAACAAAAATTGAAAAAATAAAATAAAAAAATTTTGTGAAAAAATAACAAAGAAATACTAAAAAAATTTCTACTCTAATAAAAGGATAACTGTGAAGTACACATGTCAACATCACATTCATTTTCATAAGAATTTCCCCGCTTCTATCTCCTATTAAATAATTAAATAATTACCTTAATTACAAGTTATATTATTTAAGTCTTTTAGATTAAAAATGTGTCACACCCTCAATTTTCACAAACGGGGTATTACCGTTAGGCGTGTGACTTTCAGGATCTCAGCCGCTAGTTACACCAAACGACACGTTAATTATAAAACACAATTTTTTTTAAAGTTTGATATTACCAAAGACTGAGTTTTTAATGTAAACATACAAAAGTTGCGGAAGCATAGTAAATCTTAATTGTTTAAATGACGCAACACGCGCAAACCGAATAAATGAAATTTTTTGAAAAAAGTTAAATAAGTCACGTGAGATGATAAATGCATAAATGAAATGCTCCTAAGCGTGCGCGTCTTGTGAACCTGAAAGAAACATGCTAAAGTGTCAACACAAAGTTGGTGAGTTCACATGTTTTGATAAACAGAACATAAAGTAAACTGATACAGTAAACAAAGTAATATCAGTAGATAGCTAGTCTACTTAACCGGTTACTAAGTGTATGAAGTTCGCAACCGAAGCTGACAATGTAAATGAACGCTTCGGCTGTGAATACCAGGTCACAACAACATAAATTAGGTCAATTAAACACCCGTTGACTAACGTTATGCTAGCGCGACTAGCCCGGGGGGGTTTGTCAAACCCAGTAGATCTACTCGAAACTACCTCGCTATACTACATACATTAACGGTTCGAGAATGAGGACTTAAGTGGTATCACACTAGTAAACAAATGATATTACAGTAATACTGATCAATGAAAATGATTGTTTTCCATATTTCTGTCACCCCAAGAAAATAGTTAAAAGCGGGCTGAGAACTCATCTTAAATGCACAGCAACGGTAAACGATAGCACAAATATTAGAGTTTCCGGTTAACCTGAACATCATTTAATATATATATATATATATATATATATAATTAATATTAAATATTAATTATTACAACGAATCGTACGGTTTCACGTTTCACGACTCGGTTACGGTTACGACATAAACTAACAATTGTTTCCCCATTCACAAGCAACACAATCAAACACCAATTTGCCATAAATGCACAAACCATTATCATGTTAAAGGTACTCGTTAACGTTTCAATAATAAAACTTTATATAATAAGTCATATACGCTTATTAATACATAACCCATTTATCCTAATACGCGAAGACCACCAAAACACTCACGGTACTGAAAACATACTTTAAATTCCTAAACCACATAACGTGCACTTATGTAACCATATTATATATATATATATATATATATATATATATATATATATATATATATATATTGCTACATAATTTTATAAGACTCACCTACTATATGTATATAGATATACAATATAATGTTTCTTTTTCTTCTCTGCTTTACAACAAAACATCACATTATTATAATCTTGCAAAAGTCCACTCAACTTTAAATCAATTTTTGCATATAAGGACACATTCACACACACGCAATCCATGCATATATACCTGCATACCCTTAAGGAACACACACTGCCACACAATCATGCTAGCATTATATGCACAACCATATATATAACACATGATACCCATAATACTCAATAAATACACACATGCATCTATATATATATATACGCAGAAGACACACACGCATGCATATGAAAAAGACACACACACGTGCACATGCAAAGACACACACTATATACATGCATTCATACACCCAAGTATACATACATGCGGCAGGAGGTATACACCCAAAACTATCATCGGGTTCTAAACCCAAACACCCTTCTCGGTTCACAACCCATGCACACAAGAACACATGCAGACAACACCACCGGGGCCGAAGTTGCACCCGATGACACACCCGATCACACACCCGATCACATCCATAGTTCGCAGATTACATACACACATAATACGTTTCCGAACACACCTACGGCAGGCCCAATAAAATGTACATACTCACACAAACACAAGGCATACATACACACAGATCCAAAGTCAATCACCAAACCGCGTGAACCGCATACGCACCAAACCAACCCTTGTAAGCCTTACGTAACCGACGAGCAACGAATGAAACCGTAACATAACGAGTAACGAAGGAACGTACCATACCGGGTTTGTCGTCGGGGGCTGCGGTTACACGTGGTGTTTCGTCGGAGGCCAACGTTTACGTGACGACTTGTAGATGGCGATACCCTTTGCGAGAGGGGACTGCCAAGATGGAGGTCGAGAGAAGGGGAAGGCTGCCGGCGGTTTGTGGCTGTCGACGAGACCGAACAAGGGAGGAGGGCTGTCAACTTTGGTTAAGGAGGTGGAGAAGAAAACGAGGGGATTATGAGGGAATCGAGAGAAGGGTTTGGTTAGACATATAATTGGTGAAGTTGTTAGGTGCACCAAAAGATATGGGAGTCGGTTGCAAGGGGAATGAGTTTGGATAATTAAATTCTGGCCCATCGTGTATTGTTGACCGCGTGTGATGGATTGCTTTGATTGTGCTTTACTTCTGCTACAATTCCTTTTTTAGGGGTTGTTTCTAGTGGACCTTGTCAGCTAATATAGACAGCAGGTGTCATTATGCTGCTCCGAGATCATGTTCAGTGACGAGAGGTGCGAATACAAGGAAAAAGGATTTTAGATTAAGAGTGGCATCGTGGAATGTAGGAACCCTAACTAGTAAGTAACTAGAGTTAATTGATGTGCTAAGGAAACGTAGGGTCCAGATAGCGTGTCTCCAGGAGACTAGATGGCGGGGTGAGAGAGCAACAGAGTGCAATAGTTATAAACTATGGTATTCAGGGTCTGACGGAACGAAAAATGGAGTAGGGTTTCTAGTTGCTAAGGAACTCCAAGATAATGTAGTGGAGGTAAGAAGATACGATGACAGAATTATGCTGTTAAGAATAGTAATAGGGGATGAAGTAGTGGCAGTAGTTAGTGCGTACGCTCCACACGTTGGACTAGGAGAAACAGAAAAAAAAGTTCTGGGAGAGTTTAGATCACGTTATGGGTGACATACCTACAGACGAAAAAATATGCATAGGAGGAGATTTTAATGGGCATATCGGTAATGATAATGACCACTTCCAGTTGGTGCATGGAGGCTTCGGGTATGGCCTTAGGAATGAAGGCGGTAAGGAGCTTCTTGACTTTGCAGTAGCGCATGACTTAGGAATCATAAATTCGTTTTTTAAGAAAAGAGAATCGCATCTAATCACGTTTAGCAGCGGCGGGAGACACACGCAGATAGACTATTTGTTGACGAGGAGAGAAGATCGTAGCTCGTGGAAGGACTGTAAGACAATCCCAGGAGAGACAGTTGTGACACAACATCATATGTTAGTGGCGGATATACGCGTGAAGAGACCAATTGTCCAACAAAACAAGAGAATTAGACATACGATCAAATGGAGCCAGCTCAAGGACGAAAACATTACCATTTTTAGAGATAAGGTCATACCAATGAACCATCCTGGACCACAGGAAGACGCAAACCAAAAGTGGGAGGCCATGGCAAATACGCTCATCCAAGCAGCTAAAGAAATGCTTGGAGTTACAACAAAGAGGACAGTTGACCCTAAGGAATCTTGGTGGTGGAACGAAAATGTACAGGAGAAGATACGAATTAAACAACAAAGTTTCAGAGAGCTTATACGCTGTAACAATGAGGAAGAACGCCCAGAGCTAAAAGATAAATACAAGGTGGCTAAGAGAGAGGCGAAGAAATCGGTGTCAGAGGCAAAGAACGCGGCGTATGAGATGATGAATAAACGACTAGAGACGAAAGAAGGAGAGCATGACATGTTTAAGTTAGCCAGGCAAGAGACAGCAGAAGACAAGACCTGAGAATTGTGAAGTTTATAAAGGCTGCGGATGGAAAAGTTTTGGTGAACGACAATGACATCAAGGGGAGATGGAAAACTTACTTCGATAACCTTTACAACATAAAGAACCCAATCAACAAGCTGAGATAGATAATACAACCCAAACAACACAACAAAACAATTGCTATTGTAGTAGCATCACAGTAGACGAAGTTACGAGAGCTATGAAGAAAATGGGAAGGGCTAAAGCGGTGGGGCCAGACAACATACCGATTGAAGTGTGGGAAATGCCTGGGAGATGAGGGGCTCAAATGGCTAACAGATTTATTCAACACTATCTTACGACAGGGAAGATGCCGGACCAGTGGAGAACCAGTGTCATAGTCCCCATATATAAGAAAAAAGGAGATGTACAAAGTTGTGCGAAAATTACAGGGAATAAGCTATTGAGTCGCACGATGAAATTATGGGAAAGAGTTATCGACACGAGAATTAGATGAGAAACTCAGATAGCGTCAAACCAATTTGGATTTATGCCAGGACGCTCTACGACAGAAGCAATACACGCCACAAGGAGGATAATGGAGAAATACAGAGAAAAGAAAAGGGACCTCCATATGGTATTCATCGACCTAGAAAAGGCCTATGACAGCATTCCGCGTCAACTAATTTGGGAAAGTCTACGACTTAGAAGGGTACCAGAGAGGTATATCAAAATATCAAGGATGTGTATGATGGGTAAAAACGTGTGTGCGAGCCCCATCGGAGACACAGACTCTTTCACAGTGGAAGTGGGACTCCACCAAGGATCGGCACTGAGCCCATCCTCTTTACAGTAGTGTTGGATGAGATGACCAAGTCTATACAGCAGCCAGTTCCGTGGTGCATGCTCTTTGCGGATGATATTGTCTTAATATCGGAATCTAAAAGGGTGCTAAACGACAAGCTAGAACAGTGGAGAGCAGCACTAGAGCGCAAAGGTTTAAGGATGAGTCGCTCTAAGACAGAATACATGCATTGTAACTTTAGTGGCGAGGCGGAAGAGGACACCAAATCAGTATTCAGGGTATGGCGGTCCCCAAACGTCTAGGTTCAATACTGGGCTCGTACTTGCAGAAGGACGGAGAGATACACAGCGATGTAGCGCACCGTGTTCAAGCAGGATGGTGCAAGTGGAGAGCAGCATCAGTAGTAAAAGTATGATAATTATCATCACTTTGAGTGTAAATGTATGATAATTTGCTATTTATATTTCACTTTGAGGCTTTATTTATTTAGTTTATGCAAATAAGTAATAGTTTGGATTATTAAAATCTACTTATTATTATTATTATTATTATTATTATTATTATTATATTATTATTATTATTATTATTATTATATTATTATTATTATTATTATTATTATTATTATATTATTTTATTATATTATTATTATATATCATCATCATCATCATCCACGATCTTGTGGTCTAACGTATTTATATCACTTGTATCATATGCTTAATAAGTTGTGTTATGTTTTAAAATTAAGTAAGTGATATTATATAAATAGCAAATTATAACGTCTATTCCTCCCTCTCCCAAACACATCCACCATCAAAACCACCTTCTCTAAACTACCTCCCACCGCCATCATACTCAACACTTTTTTAATTGAGCTTCCATCTGTGGACAGTGTTTTAAATTTTAGAATTACTTGTTTCTTTCGGTTTAGCATGTGGATACCCTCTCTCATTGCATTTTGTGTACATAATTGAAAGCTCACTCTTATCTTTCTCTCTATAACATGGTCGTTGGGGATTCATGTTTAACATGGGTCTTTAGAAACAAATTAAGTATCCTAGGTGACTCATTTATTTTTCAAGGTATAACAACAAAGCAATGTTTACAAGGAGACATTAGCACTCGGATTACATTTGAAGCAAAAAGCAATGAGACGAAGATTAAAGAATTACTGAATTACGTTTTGTGTTTCAAAAAAGTTCAATTGAAATATGATGTGTTTTGAAACTAATATTCATATTAATATTTTATAGCGAAATATTGTTGAAGCAACCTGATCAAAAATTAAATTGTAATAAGGAATCTGTTTTAATTAAGTGGTAGTAAGACCTTAGCGGTAGCAACTATGAGCTTAGTGGTAGTAGCATAAACTAAACAGTAATACTTTTAGCAATCAAAGTATTGCCTAGGTTGATACCAACTCTAATGTCAATAGCAACTCACAAGTTGCCCATGTTGATGGTGTCTTTTTCTAAAGAAACAAACACCTTTGAAAACTCCCACTTATATACAAATTTAAAGTTTTGTCATTTACTTATATGGGACATGTTTCATCCATTTTACTTAATGTTCACAAGTTTAACAATTTTAAACACACAACTTAAAATATTAAAATATCATATATCTTAACTCTATTTTGGATGTAGTTTTGTTGTAGCAACTCTCTCATATAGTAGAAAGTTGTAATCATGTTATGTGTTTATTTTTGTTTAAAGTTAGTAAAAAGTCGTATCTCACACTTAGTAAAGAACACTCATTTCATGGATTTTTTTTCGGATGCTTAGCCATATTTGTACAAACCTAATGTAACCTCACTCATGGAAAATCAAAAGAACTAATGAAATATGAATTCAAGTAAATGTAACATCCTTCTAAAATCCATTTCCATATATTCTATAGCTCGATCGTGTTGGGAGAACACATTCAATTATACGTTCAAACTCTTCCCCCATATGTGTATGGTCTTCAACCATAAGTCATATGTGTTCCCACAAGATATAAGATTTTCCATTACATATATAAGTTTGGATTGTAAATTGGTGTAAGAAACCCTAATTACCAACGCATCATCAAGGAGTATCTTATCAAAAAACTTTATTGTATATTTGGATAAATATTTTAACAATATATACATAATACATTGATATATAATGTAGCTAACAAATAAACAACCTCTAAATTCTTTCTTGTATGAAGTTCCTATAACCACCCTTCCACCATGAAAGCCTTGTGCTTTCTTCTCCTATGTTTTCTCCATCATCTCCTCACACTCAGTATCTCATGCGTTAAATAACGTCATCACAACTGGCACAACGTGTGTCACACCCCCGCTTAGAGCAGAAACACGAGGATGTAACGGACGGGATCGTCATAACACATTGTTAAGTTAATAGAGATTGCATTAAATGATAAAGACCAACGTGTCATGACGTCACCGGACACAAATGGAGACTTGTGTCATGGTTAGTCAGTTCCACGACAAACATAGTCATACAAAACAACTAAGTATAAGTCCCACAACCCGGGATAGAGTAATCAAATGTATAACCAGTCAAATGTCAAATGCAATAAAAGAAAACATCCAGCTCAAAAGATAAAACTTAAGGTCTTTACTAAGGCAGCATCCCTAGCAATCCTCAATGATTATTACCTGAAAAGATATGCTCAAAGGCAACATATTGTTGGTGAGTTCGCAGGTTTTAAATAATAACAAAAACTTGATGTTGTGTAATAGTGTAGTAGGACATGCGTGCATACAGTTATAAGCAAGTAATATCACATGAGCATCATAACTAAACCTATGACGTACACAAAGAATTTGTCAGAACATATTCATCCTAGACCCGTACCTGGCCATAGTTGGTAATTAACTAGTATACCAACCCTAGGATGGGGGTGTCAGCCCAATAGTACTATCAATACCTGTCTGTCGCTCCAACACCGGAGTTAAATAGTTGTGAAAACAGAACCACAAAGACAACTCATACATGTACCAGATAACTACTTACAAACATGTAAACACGACAGTCCCAAAATAATTAATATGTTCACAGCATAAAAAGGGTGAGCATACTTTTCCCCCTTAATTTGTAAATGGTTAACATGAAAACGGGGCCGCGAAACTCACCTTGAGTGTGATGAAATAAATAGAAGAAACACTTCAAAGAATGCGATCAACGAACGTTCAAACACCTATAATAATTATGATTAGAACTTAAACACGTTCTATGAGAAAAGGAGTACGTTCGGTCGGTCTCGGGTCGGTTCGGGTTTACGCGCAGCCCGCACACAATTTGATATACAACCAACACACCATGTAATAGTAATGCTAATTATATTGTTAGTAATAATAATAAGGTTATTTTTATTAATAATAAAATAAGAATAATTAATAATAATAATAATAATAATAATAATATAATAATAAATTAAATTATAATTGCACAGCAGCCTTGGCCTGCTGTGTCTTCCAACACACAAAAGTTTACACAATATATATGTATACACCTGCATATATAATACATACAAATACACACTGCGTAACCACAAACACAAACACTCGTACATATACCAACATATACGTATATATCCGCATACATACACACGGTCGCATACCAACGCACACCATATATACATACATACACAACCTGCGCACACACATATATACGTACATATACAACCGGTTACATATATATACACAATCGACATATTCATACATATATACACACACGCACGGCATATATATACATATACATATAACAGCCATATACATGCACAGCCATATACATACAAACATACACACAGCCAACACACACACTGTCGCAGCCATACACACACATTACACACACTTCACACACTGCGCATATACATATACACACACTGCACATATACATACACACATATACATCACGTACACAGCAGCCGAAGGCTGCTGTGTTTGTCCTTCCTGCGCACACACATACAAACATGTATTATGTGTGCATACCCGACGCACACACATACGTATATATACATTGACATACATGACAGAGCAACCATATGTATACCATACGCACGTACATAGCCATATACATACATACACACTGCCGCATATATATATATACTCGCGGAACACACCGAACCGAAGAGAATACCGAACCGATCATCACGAACGAAACGAAACGAGGTGTAATCCGATCGGTTACCTGCGAAACGGGACGACGGCGTCGAACGGCGGACGGCGGTGGTGCAATCGGCGGTGGCTAGCGGCAGCGAAGTGGGCTTGAAAGGGTGGTGCACGGCGGAGGGTTCACGGCGGCAGAATAGGGTTGCGAGAAGTCCCGAGTTTCTGCGCACGTATTGTATATATATTTTTTGTTATTTGCATTTTAGTCCATAACTTTAAATTATTATTCCCTCAAGTTTGATTTAATTACACTTTAAACCCTGGACTTTAATTATAATAATAATAATAATAATAATAATAATAATATAATAATAATAATAATAATAATAATAATAATAATAATAATAAATAATAATACACTAATAATATATATATATATTAATTAATTATCATTTATGTAATATTAACAAATTTTATGTTATTAATAATATTAAGGTTAACTCAAAACAGATATACGAAGAGATTCAATTCGAAAATAATTAATTACGCAAAATAATACTAAACGCACGAGAAGAAAGAATTAACGGATTTTCGAGTCAATTGATGGACCTGATAGTGACGGATGTCACAGTATCCCTAAGTTGAGAGAATTTCGTCCCGAAATTCAACTAGAGCTAGGTCCTGGAGTTGTATCAACGAACAAATACGGATATTTGGATTTCATCTGTCTTCCGTTCCCACGTAAACTCAGGCCCTCACTTGGAGTTCCATCTCACTCGGACAATTGGAATCTTGCTGCGTTTCAGTTGTTTCACTTCTCGATCCATTATTTCTAGGGGTTCTTCCACAAAGTGAAGTTTCTCGTTAATTTTGATTTCCTCAATCGGCACATGAAGGGATCCATCGGCTAGACACTTCTAAGGTTTGACATATGGAATGTGTCATGCACGCCGCTGAGTTCTTGAGGTAACTTTAATCGATACGATACAGGACCAATTCTTTCTGTGATCTCGAACGGTCAACATACCTTGGGGCTAGTTTCCCTTTCTCTCCAAACCTTACAACTCCCTTCTACGGAGAAACCTTCAATAAGACACGATCACCAACGTCAAACTCTAAGGGTTTGTGACGGTTATCAGCGTAGCTTTTCTGACGATCTCAAGCCGCTTTAAGCCTATCCTTGATTTGAAATATCTTATCCGTCGTTTCCTGAATAATCTCCGGACCTGTCAATTGGCTTTCACCTACTTCTGCCCAGCACACCGGAGACCTACACTTCCTCCCATACAATGCCTCAAATGGAGCACACCCAATGCTCGTATGATAACTATTGTTATAAGAGAATTCAATCAATGGTAAGTGAGTATCCTAACTCCCACCAAAATCAATTACACATGCCCTAAGCATGTCTTCTAGATTTTGTATCGTTCGCTCACTTTGACCGTCTGTTTGTGGGTGATAGGCAGTACTTAAGTCCAATCGTGTACCCATTGCCTTCTGTAGAGTCTGCCAAAACCGTGATGTAAATCTACTATCCCGATCTGATATGATTGACACAGGCACTCCATGCCTAGCCACAATTTCATTCACGTACAACCTCGCTAGCTTCTCCATTTTATAGTCTTCACGAATAGGTAAGAAGTGAGCGGACTTTGTCATTCGATCCACAATGACCCAAATCGAATCGTGACCACTACTGGTCCTAGGCAACTTAGTGATAAAGTCCATCGCTATGTTTTCCCACTTCCATTCGGGAATTTCCGGTTGTTGCAACGTACCTGACGGTTTCTGATGTTCGGCTTTGACTTTTGAACAAGTCAAACATTCACTTACATATTTTGTAATGTCCTTCTTCATGCCTGGCCACCAATACAATTCCTTAAGATCGTGGTACATTTTGTCCGCACCAGGATGGACGGAGTACCTCGACTTATGCGCTTCATTCAGAATTAGAGTTCGAACATCTCCCCACTTAGGTACCCATATTCGATCCATGAAATAATGCACATTATCTTCCTTATGATTAATCTATTTGTCTAAGCCTCGAAACTCTTCACTTGCGACATTCTCCTCCTTTAATGCCTCTCCTTGAGCTATCAATATCGGTGATTTTAGATTTGATTGGATAATCATTCCCAACGCTCGAGCACGTAGAGGTTTAACGCGTTCCTTCCTGCTCAAGGCATCGGCTACTACATTCGCCTTCCCAGGATGATATCGAATCTCACAATCATAATCACTTAAAAGTTCCACCCATCACCTTTGACGCATATTAAGTTCCTTTTGGTCGAAGATGTGTTGAAGACTTTTATGGTCAGTGTAGTTAACGCACTTGGTCCCATACAGATAATGTCTCCATATCTTCAGTGCAAACACTACCGCGCCTAACTCCAGGTCGTGCGTCGTGTAATTCTTTTTGTGAACCTTAAGTTGACGTGAGGCGTAAGCGATCACCTTATCCTTCTGCATGAGCACACAACCTAGGCCTTGGTGTGACGCATCGCAGAACACCACAAAGTCATTTAATCCATCAGGAAGGGTCAATATAGGTGCATTACATAGTCTTTCCTTTAACGTCCGGAATGCTTCTTCTTGCTTATGTCCCTAATCAAACTTCTTATCCTTCTGTGTTAACATTGTCAGCGGCTGGGCGATCTTTGAGAAATTGGCAATGAATCGTCGATAGTACCCAACCAACCCTAAAAATTGTCGTATCTCTGAAGGCGTCTTAGGAGTGTCCCATTTCTTAACTGCTTCGATCTTTCCAGGATCAACGTGGATTCCCTTTTCATTAACCATGTGTCCTAAAAACTTCACTTCCCGCAACCAAAATTCACACTTCGAAAACTTGGCGTAAAGCTTTTCTTCCGTTAATAACTTGAGAATTGCTTGAAGGTGCTGCTCATGGTCTTCCTTCGATCTAGAATAGATGAGAATGTCATCTATGAACACGATTACAAACTTATCCAGATAGGGTTTGCACACCCGGTTCATCAGATCCATGAACACTGATGGAGTGTTAGTCAGCCTAAACGGCATGACTAAGAATTCGTAGTGTCCATATCGGGTTCTAAACGCTGTCTTTGGTATATCTTCCTCGTGAACCCGTAACTGATGATAACCTGACCGGAGGTCAATCTTGGAGAAGTACGAAGCTCCCTGTAACTGGTCAAATAGGTCGTCGATTCTGGGAAGTGGATACCGATTTTTCACAGTCAGCTTGTTTAGCTCGCGGTAGTCTATACACATTCGGAACGTCCCATCCTTCTTCTTGACGAATAGTATCGGTGCTCCCCATGGCGAGTGGCTCGGTCGTATAAAACCTTTATCCAACATTTCCTGTAACTGACTCGATAATTCCTGCATTTCTGATGGTGCTAACCGATACGGCGTCTTTGCTACAGGTGTTGCTCCCGGAACCAGATCTATACGGAATTCTACTTGTCGAGGAGGGGGTAAACCGGACAAATCGTCAGGGAATACCTCCGGAAAGTCTCGCACCACTGGAATGTCTTCCAGCTTCCCTCCCTCGGCCTTCTTCTCCACCACGTGTGCCAAGAATGCATAGCATCGTTTCTGCAAGCAACGGCGAGCTTTCATGCAAGAGATAGTCTTTAGACTCCGCCCTGGTCGTTCTCCTTGAATCTTTAGCACATCGCCATCGGGCATAGGGATTCGCACCACTTTCTCCCGACAAACAATTTCAGCCCCACACTTCGACAACCAATCCATTCCCACTACCACGTCAAAGCTTCCCAACTCAAATGGTATTAAATCTATGTCAAAGGTATGGTCCTCTAATGTAATCGTGCACCCCCTAATTATCTCACTAGCTCTTACAAACTTACCATTTGCCATTTCTACTGAAAAGCTAGTCTCTAAACAACTAGGGTTCAAACCAAGCAGAGGTGCAAATTCAGAGGACACAAAACTATTGTCTGCCCCGGTATCAAACAATACGGATGCAAAATGATTATTGAGGAGATACGTACCCGTAACAACGTTCGGGTCCTGGCGCGTGTCGTTTGCACCAATCACAAACGCACGTCCCCGGGCAGCATTTCCTTGATTACCTTGCCCTTGATTACCAGCATTCGCCATCACCTGATGTTGGCCATTCCCTTGTTGACCCGGTGCCCGATTCAGCCTGGGGCACACGTTTCGATAATGGTCGGGGCTCCCATACTCGTAGCAAATTCTAATGTTTCCAGTTGGATTGATTGCATTCATTGGTGCAACTAAGTTAGGTGCCACCCTACAGTCCCTTGCAAGATGCCCCGGGCGCCTACAATTCGCACAAACTCGACACACTACCGCAGCAGGATGATGATAATTGCATTTCCCACATTTAGGATGTGGCCCAACATAGTCCTTTATCCCTTGATTCACTGCTATAAAACTTCTAGTCACCTTCGCCTTTTTATCAAATCTTCCCCCTGGCTTCCGGCTCGATTCCCCCACATCTCTTCTTTTCTCACTACCTTTCCCTAACACCCCAGTTCTTACCATTTCATCAGTTAGAGTGCCAGCCTTTAAAATTGCACTCTGTATTGTTGGAGGTGCCGCAGCAGTCACCAAACCACGTATTTGAGGTACTAGACCCCAAATGTAACGCTCAATCCGCTTTGACTCAGGTGTCACCAAGTGTGGCACCAGCCTTGCCAACTCATGAAACTGGTCTGTATAAGCAGCATGGCCTGACCCTACCATCGAATGGTTCTAGAACTTGTGTTCCAACTTCTGCATTTCGTTCATAGGACAGTATTCTTCAGTCGCCAAAGTTTTGAAATCCGCCCAGGTCATGGCTATTGCTGCCTCCCTACCTCGAGCCTGTACCTGGGTATTCCACCATGTTAACGCCTTCCCCACCAATGAACACGTAGCATACTTCACTTTCTGGTTTTCAGCACAGTTGCTGACGTCCATCACAGATTCTATCTTCTCAATACAACGGGTTAAGGCAATGGCTCCACCTTTTCCATCAAACTCCTTTGGCTTACAAGCCATGAACTCCTTATAAGTACAGCCAATCCTTCCTCCATTGCCATTCCCATTCATATTACCATTGCCGTTCCCGTTTCCCATTCCTCCTCCTTCCCTGTTGTTATTTCCTCCCCCATCTCCATGTCCGTCTTCGTTGTTTTCCCCATGACCACTATTCCCATCATTATGCTTATTGTCCTCATTACCACCCCCATTCTTGTGGTTCATGATATTATTACTCACCTGTGCCACTATGGTCGGGATGAGTGCTGCCAGTTGTTGAGCAATTATGGCGGCTATGTCAGGGTTTCCAGCTCCCTGATTATTACTACCTTGCCCACCATCGTTTCCTCCTATAGGTGCTTCACCCTTACCTCCTGCACCTCTTCCCCTACCTCTGCCTCTTGGGGCAGCACCTCCACGACTAACACTGCGTGTAATCCTTCTGGGCGGCATCTTTCTAATCAATATAAACAATATAGAGTCTCAACATTTATCAAATAGCATTACAACTCAGTCAATCTCATAAAGCATAACATCACAAACGCATTTTCCATAGCATAACATTACAACCCAAACATCATAATAATATAAAGTCTCATTCTCATAAATCATAATATCTCAAAGTCATAATCGATAAAAGAAACATCTCAAAAAGCATGCGAAAACCCAAAGTCTAACAATGTCTGGAACGAAATACGAAAAAAAAACTAAAGTAAAGCTCTTAAATCCTCAGGCCTTCACCAATGATCGTGCATCATCAGTCCTATCCATCGTCACTGTCAGATGAGCTAGAAGGACTTGGGGGCAGGTCAGGATGGTCGCCCCACAAGCTAGCCTCATCTGCTGGCATCCGAAACCTGATGCGGGTGGCCGAAAACACCCTCTTCCTACCTGTCCTTAGTAACACTGGTCCTACGCCGTTCTCTTGGTAAGGTCCTCTGGGGTAGTCGGGCACCCTAGGTCCCGCCACAGGGCGTACCTTGCAACGGCTAGCCCAGCAGGTATCACGGGGGCAATTGGGGCGGCAGGGACGTCTGGTGCAGCAGGGACAGCAGGTGCACTAGGTGCAGCTGGGACTTCGGGTGCTGCAGGACTAGGAGGTGTAGCACGAGTGGCAGGCAAACCTAAAACAACATGATCACTTGTCTCTTCCTCTTCAGATGACTCTATCTCCGCCTCTTCAGGGTCGGACTCTGTATCAGATGACATGGGCAGCATATGGTCCGAGAGGACCTCTTCTGGTTCCGACTTATCATCGGACAAACGGGCACGAGGCACAGCAGGAACAGAGGACCCAGATGAAGACATCCTATAAGGGAAAATGTACTTTTCCTCAGATGAAGCAAGCAAAAAGGATAAAGAACCAATATACAGAAAGGAGGAACAAGCATGTAATATCAGATGCACACAAATCCTAGTATGCATTCTACATGAAGGTTCCTAGGTTATAGTCTAGGTCAAGTGAATTGCCTAATTCTCTATAACCAGTGCTCTGATACCAATTTGTCACACCCCCGCTTATAGCAGAAACACGAGGATGTAACGGACGGGATCGTCATAACACATTGTTAAGTTAATAGAGATTGCATTAAATGATAAAGACCAACGTGTCATGACGTCACCGGACACAAATGGAGACTTGTGTCATGGTTAGTCAGTTCCACGACAAACATAGTCATACAAAACAACTAAGTATAAGTCCCACAACCCGGGATAGAGTAATCAAATGTATAACATAGTCAAATGTCAAATGCAATAAAAGAAAACATCCAGCTCAAAAGATAAAACTTAAGGTCTTTACTAAGGCAGCATCCCTAGCAATCCTCAATGATTATTACCTGAAAAGATATGCTTAAAAGGTCAACATATTATTGGTGAGTTCGCAGGTTTAAATAATAACAAAAACTTGATGCTGTGTAATAGTGTAGTAGGACATGCGTGCATACAGTTATAAGCAAATAATAACAAAAACTTGATGCTATGTTTCTCTCCCCCAAAAATAGTATAAAGTAAAAGTGTGGCTGTAAACTCACTTGGCAAATAAGTATAAGGATGATGATTATAAACATTCCAACGCAATCCCTCACAAGGTACCTAAGAATATATATATATATATATATATATATATATATATATATATATATATATATATGTATATGTATATATATATTTAAGTTTACAAGGTTTAAGTTTAATATAAGTTTAACGAATTGACGAGGATTAGGGTCTCAAGTGGAATTTGGGGCTTTGATAGATAAGTAAAAATAATGGAACCACGTATACTTTACTTCAATGGAAAAGGGTTACACTATTTATCCAATTTAATATAAAGAAATGATACGAATCTAAATCACTTGTAATAAAGTTTAAACATAAGGTGTAAATAAGTTTTTATAATTATTTGCAATGAACATGTTTTGACATTAATCAAAATAACGTATTGACCAATAATTATTTGCTAATTTTTATTTAAAGTACATTTTATAAGAAATAACCTAAATAGTTGGGAGAATAATGTTTTACATAAAAATGTTAAGATGTTTTATTAAATAAATTTGCAGAAATTCATTTGATAACTTTTAAAATAAAGGAAGTTCATAAAAGTTATTTTTATAATTTTTAGGAATTTTTATATATTTTTAAAGGCTGAAAAAGGCATTAAAAAATAATTGAGGGTGCCCGGGGTCGAACCCGGGACCTCATGGATGGCAAGGGGGCACGGGACCGGTGAACCAAGGCATACAGCCACAGTATAAGCCGGTTCCAAAACCTTTTAAACACAATCCCAAAGATTTCCCCCAAATCAAGAACCCTAGATTCTTTTCATTCCAAATCGACCCCCAAATCGATTCTGTTAACGAGCGGATTCATGGGGTTTTTGATCCCCATGTAAAAACGAGTATTTTGGTGTGTTTAATTACCCGAATTGAATTCGAATTGATGAAAAAGGTACCAAGAACAGGTCGCGGTTACTTGATGCTCGATCGATGCCCAAACAATGATGATAATCCAATTCCCTGAACAGGAAGTTTCTAATGATGCTAATGATCGAAAGCCCTCTATTAATTGCGTGAAATGAAACTCAAAAGGTGGAAATCGACTATGTTGTAGGTCGCGGGTAATGAGGGTAATCGATGGTGGTGTTTGTGCTTGTTTCAGATGGAATTGAATGGTGCAATCGATTAGAGACAGATATATGATTGTGCATACACGATTAATTCGATTATTATAGTGTTTAGTGCTCGATAGTGGCGGATTTCTTGGCCGAAAGTGGGGTGGTTGGGTTGGTTGTCATTCGCATTCAAGTTTTTAAATTATAGTGGGTCATGTGTTCGAATCATCCATGTGATAATGTCGGGAATGTTTGATTGGGTTGAAATCGAGTTAACTGGGGTGTTTGTGGCTCGCCGGAGGTGGCCGGAGACGGTGGCCGGAGGGGAAGAGGGTCGGCGGGTGGGGGCTGGGATTTAAAAGAAATTACACATTTGGTCCCTGAGGTTTGTATTGTTATTATTTTATGTCATAAACTTTGACTTTAAGTTTCATTAATTACATAAATACCCCCTAGACTTTTTAAATCCAATTTTTTTTATAATTGTTTATTTTCTTAATAATTCTTACTAATTATTAATAACAATATTATCATTATTATTATTATTATTGTTGTTGTTATTATTATTATTTTTGTAATTATTGGAATTAACATCAACGTATTAAACTTAATTATTTATAAAATTAATTTGAAAATACGCCATGTTACAGTCTCTCCTGCTTTAGGAAATTTCGTCTCGAAATTTAAATCACGAGGAGGCTGAAACGAAAAGATGAGGGTACTTGGATTTCATTTGGTCCTCACGTTCCCAGGTGAACTCTGATCCACGCTTTGAGTTCCACCTAACACGCACAATAGGAATCTTACTGCGCTTTAGGGTTTTAACTTCCCGATCCATGATCTCCACTGGTTCTTTGACGAAATGAAGTTGTTCATCGATTTCCAGTTCTTCTAATGGAACAACGAGTTATTCATCAGCAAGATACTTTCTCAGGTTTGACACGTGAAACACATTATGTATTCCACTGAGTTCGTCAGGTAGGTTCAGTGGATAAGCCACCGGCCAACCCGTTTGACAATCTCAAACGGCCCCACGTATCTAGGGTTTAGTTTTCCCCGCTTTCCAAAGCGTATTACACCCTTCCAGGGTGAGACTTTCAATAGTACTTTATCACCAATCTGAAACTCCAATGGCTTACGACGCTTGTCGGCTTAACTCTTTTGTTGATCACGTGCTGCTGCCATACGGTTACGAATTTGCACGATCTTCTCAGTCGTTTCGTGCACAAGTTCAGGTTCTGTAAGTTGGCTTTCTCCTACTTCTGCCCAACAGATAGGAGATCGGTACTTACGTCCATACAGTGCCTCAAATGGAGCTGCCTTGATCAAGGTGTGATAACTGTTATTATAGGAGAACTCAAACAATGGTAAATGAGTTTCCCAGCTGCTGCCAAAATCAATCACACAGGCACGCAACATGTCTTCCAGTGTCTGGATTGTACGCTCGCTTTGACCATCGGTCTGCGGGTGATACGCAGTACTCATATCTAGCCGCGTTCCCAATGATCGTTGTAATGACTGCCAGAAGTGAGAAGTGAACCGAGCGTCACGATCAGAAATGATAGATATCGGCACGCCATGCCGAGAGACTATTTCTCTTAAATAGATACGTGTTAGCTTCTCTATTCGATCAGTCTCTCGGATTGCCAGAAAGTGTGCGGATTTCGTTAAACGATCAACTATAAACCAAATGGTATCGCATCCGCTGGGAGTCCTAGGTAACTTCGTGATGAAGTCCATTGAGATCTGCTCCCATTTACACACTGGTATTTCCGGTTGTTGGAGTAAACCGGATGGTTTATGGTGTTCTACCTTAACCATGGAACAAGTTAGGCATCTGCTTACGTATGTGGCTATCTCCGCTTTCATTTTCGGCAACCAGTAAAATTCTTTCAGGTCCTGATACATCTTGTCTGAACCTGGATGGATCGAGTAATGTGACTTATGAGCTTCATCCATTATCCAACCAGTTATCAAAATCCAAAGCTATCAGTCGTATGAAAATAACCCCTTTTGTCTTGGAATGAAAAGGAAGAGAGGTCCAAAAATTTAAAGTGACAGACAAGTTAGAAGATCAGTTCGAATCCGAGGAATTAGGACACATGTCATGGTTTGAATTTCATCCGAATTCGAGGTAAGAGTGAGCATTCATACAAGTAGAATTGAAAGATAGTTTCCACATCAATAGCCATGTTCTATGAAAATCGAAAATTTCTTGCTCACGGTGTAGAAACGATGACTTATACCGACTACAATGTTACCACCCGACCAAATTCACCGGACTTAGCATGCATGACAAATTACAATTACGTGCGCACCCGTAATGGTAATTTGCTTTGCATGATCACCCCCGGTTCTCCTATCATGCTAACATATCTTGTCAAGTACAGTGGTCATCAACGATAGGAGTACCAAATATATAAGTATTATATCGGGGTCGATCAATCAAAGTATACGAAAGGATCAGTAAGGTTCAGGAAATTCATAAGTAACCCCTTCCGTGACTCACAGCAACTCGGAGCAACCATCCCTGTAGTCGTAAGCTCACAGGGATATGTTAAAGCAAAAGTTCTCAGGCAACCAATTAAGTAAGTACAGCTTAGTAATCTATGTGTGTGTAACTAATGCTCTTACACCAATCTGTCACACCCTCAATTTCCATAAACGGGGTTTTACCGCTAGGCGTGTGACATAACCAGGATCTCAGATAAGCATCAGTTACACCAAACGACTCGACAATTACAAATCATATAAGTTGCTTTGTAATAATGAAATAAACCAACTTGTATTTAAGTATTGCGGAAGCGAAAACAGGAAAACATTTAACAACGGTTTTAGAACACGCAAACACGCGCCCAACCCAATTTATATAAAGTACATGAAATTAAATCTTGAAAACGGTTTGGGGTGAATGCGGAATGGCATGCAGTGGATGCTGTGCTCCTAAACGTGCCACATCAATGTCCTTAGAGAAAACATGCAAAAGTCCGTACAAGACTGGTGAGTTTACAGGTTTATCAGAAAACAGTAAGCATCAGTAATAAAATTCCCGATTTAGTAATCAAAGCATATAATAGGTAGCTAGTCCATAATAATCACTATGTGTATGAAGTCGCAGCCGAGCTGACATGTAATCAATAGTAATAATGTAGGCCCGGCTGTGGTTTCCCCACCACAACACTATAAAACAGGCTAATCGTTCACCGTTTGACCTCCAGTCATGCTAGCGCGACTAGCCCGGGCGGGGTATGTCAATCCCAGTAGATCTACTAACAATCACCTCGCTATTTGCATATTAACGGTCCGAAGGGCAAAGTATAACACCATAGTATCATGTATGTACAGTATCACAAAAAACCCAATGTAATGTAACGTTTATGAAAACAGCATGTTTCTCTCCCCCAAAAATAGTATAAAGTAAAAGTGAGGTTGTAAACTCACTTGGCAAATAAGTATAAGGATGATGATTATAAACGTTCCAACGTAATCCCTCACAAGATACCTAAGAATATATATATATATATATATATATTTAAGTTTACAAGGTTTAAGTTTAATATTAAGTTTAACGAATTGACGAGGATTAGGGTCTCAAGTGGAATTTGGGGCTTTGATAGATAAGTAAAAATAATGGAACCACGTATATTTTACTTCAATGGAAAAGGGTTACACTATTTATGTAATTTATATAAAGAAATGATACGAATCTAAATCACTTGTAATAAAGTTTAAACATAAGGTGTAAATAAGTTTTTATAATTATTTGCAATGAACATGTTTTGACATTAATTAAAATAACGTATTGACCAATAATTATTTGCTAATTTTTATTTAAAGTATATTTTATAAAAATAACCTAAATAGTTGGGAGAATAATGTTTTACATAAAAATGTTAAGATGTTTATTAAATAAATTTCTAGAAATTCAATTGATAACTTTAAAATAAAGGAAGTTCATAAAAGTTATTTTTATAATTTTTAGGAATTTTTATATATTTTTAAAGGCTGAAAAAGACGTTAAAAAATAATTGAGAGTGCCCGGGGTCGAACCCGGGACCTCATGGATGGCAAGGGGGCACGGGACCGGTGAACCAAGGCATACAGCCGCGGTATAAGCCGGTTCCAAAACCTTTTAAGCACAATCCCAAAGATTTCCCCCGAATCAAGAACCCTAGAATCTTTTCATTCCAAATCGACCCCCAATCGATTCTGTTAACGAGCGGATTCATGGGGCTTTTGATCCCCATGTAAAACGAGTATTTTGGTGTGTTTAATTACCCGAATTGAATTCGAATTGATGAAAAAGGCACCAAGAACAGGTCGCGGTTACTTGATGCTCGATCGATGCCCAAACAATGATGATAATCCAATTCCTTGAACAGGAAGTTTCTAATGATGCTAATGATCGAAAGCCCTCTATTAATTGCGTGAAATGAAACTCAAAAGGTGGAAATCGACTATGTTGTAGGTCGCGAGTAATGAGGGTAATCGATGGTGGTGTTTGTGCTTGTTTCAGATGGAATTGAATGGTGCAATCGATTAGAGACAGATATATGATTGTGCATACACGATTAATTCAATTATTATAGTGTTTAGTGCTCGATAGTGGTGGATTTCTTGGCCGAAAGTGGGGTGGTTGGGTTGGTTGTCAATCGCACTCAAGTTTTTAAATTATAGTGGGTCATGTGTTCGAATCATCCATGTGATAATGTCGGGAATGTTTGATTGGGTTGAAATCGAGTTAACTGGGGTGTTTGTGGCTCGCCGGAGGTGGCCGGAGACGGTGGCCGGAGGGGAAGAGGGTCGGCGGGTGGGGGCTGGGATTTAAAAGAAATTACACATTTGGTCCCTGAGGTTTGTATTGTTATTATTTTATGTCATAAACTTTGACTTTAAGTTTCATTAATTACATAAATACCCCCTAGACTTTTTAAATTCAATTTTTTTATAATTGTTTATTTTCTTAATAATTCTTACTAATTATTAATAACAATATTATTATTATTATTATTGTTATTATTATTATTTTTGTAATTATTGGAATTAACATCAACGTATTAAACTTAATTATTTATAAAATTAACTTGAAATACGCGATGTTACACACAACTTTCTCCTTTAAGGTTTGAACCCCCGTGTCTTTTTCTACCACCGTATCAACATCTTCATGTTTTATTATGGTAAATAAATTCTCATTTTGTTTGTGAAGTCCACTTCAGCTTTCTGGTCAAGCTTCTTGTCCATCCAAGCCTCCTTGATTTTTGCCAAATCACTCTTCAATTGCGACACTATGGACTCGACTCGGGTTGCAATTGCAGCTAATTGGGCAACAACAAGGTCAGGGTGAGTGTCGCTGCCTTCAAGCCTCATTGAATCCTTTTGCTAGATTTAGATGCTAGAAATCAGATGTAGGCATGCAGCAAACTGAAGTAAAATGTATGCATAATGGTTTGATTTCTTACTGAACTTATAAGATCTCAAAGTAAAAAAGTTATGGTTGGACACCATGTTGATTTTCAGGGGCAACATCATCACAACCAAAATCAATAAGGATCCCATCGTTAGATAAGCATCATGTTACATCATCAAGACAACATTTTGAAAGATATCAACACCCAGTTTGCAAGGTTCGTGATTTGATCTGTTTCATTAACAACTTACGGTTCTTTGTATCCGATCTGTAATATAATATGTTTGATAGTATAGACTTAACTATGCATTTTGATTGTGCCATTATGAGTAGTTGGGTTCAACCTCACTTACTGCCACCCTGAACTTTGGGTTCAAAATCTATTAAGTAGTCAATCACTAATCTTTCCTTCAAACAATTTGTTTGCCAATCAGATTAATATTTCTATAGAAGTTAGCACTCCAAGTAAGCTTTTTGATTCTCATGCTTCAGTATCTTTGCCCTGAGTTATGATTATGTAATCCCTATATGTATTAATGAATTATTATGTCTCGTGGAATGCATTAAGTATTTTTTATGAATGTCCTAGTAAGACATTAGTTGTAATGAAAGGGGCTTTGTATTTTTATAGCAGGACCAATTGTTTGATTGATTGATGCAACATAAGAATAAAGCATATAGATGTTTGAAGGTTTAATGATTTCATCTTGTGTCATTTCACATGAAAGAACCTAAAAAGTAGTTAGTTAACCTAATAATTATGTATTTGTATAAAGATTTATGTTACAATCCTCTCATAATACTTGGTGCTTAAATTCTAAATGACGGCATAGCTAAGGCGCTACGTTTTATCTTGGGGACTTTTGGGTCAAACGGGTCACATGTCTGATTTATTCACTTTCTTTTTATGTATATTTTTTTAGGATGTAAAGGTTGTATGTATCATCGATGTAATTCGGTGCATGTATCACACGCCTCAATTGACTCTTGACTCTGGACTCTGGTGACTTGCTATTTATCATCTAGGTAAAATAACTTATAATGATACTCTTCACAGTTGAAGATGGTAATCATAGTGAAAAAAGCTAATTTTCTATTTTTATATTTGTTTATTAGATTCATTAGAAGATTGATCTGTTATGTTTTAAATTTTACCATTTTACTTGACAAAAAATAGTAAATAGACTGTAACTTAATCCCTTTATTCAGGTATAATCACTAATGTTGGTTTTCACTTTACTGGAGTTTGGTTATAATAGAGGGATAAGGCTCGGGTTTAATAATGAGATATTTTAAAGGGCAGGGATATTTCTATGCGTTTGGTGTGTGAAGTCTATGATTTAGTCTTTGTGGGTGTCACACATATTGCAACTTGAAAGAAAGTATTTAGATATTATTTTTTTATTGTATATGTAATGTGATATTTAATTTCAGCTATAACATATATATAAATATTATACTAGTAAAAAACCCGTGCGATGCGGCACTGATGATAATATACAAAATGCTACTTGTTTATATTTAGTTTATCAATCCTCTCGTGATAATTTGTATTATACTTCAGTTAGTTTTCTTTTTCTTAGCATCAATGTAGTCTATCTATGCTATGAGACTTACAGATTGTAATTACATGATAACACCCACATGAATAAGAAAACATTAATCATAAACTTAGTGATTATAAAATAACATCCAAGCATACGAATAAAAAAATCAATCGTAAATATAGTAATTTAAAAATAAAAATCCAAGTACATCTACATGGTTCAACCATCATAATTCAGTGTGTCAACTATATGCATATTTTGGTAGTTATTTTGAAACAAATTCAACTTTACAATTAGTCTCTTATAACTTTTTATTTTTGACCTGGACACATTTGATTGAAATTACATCCTTATGACTCATGAAAATTAATGATTGTAAACACTTTGTGAGCATATAAAATTATCTTAAAACTATATGATTCTTAATCTAATAAACCTATCCACACATCTCTTTATGTTTTCTTGTTATATTTAGACATGTTTTCAAAAATAAACACGTAGATTACTTAAGACATTATCACTATATTTATGTTAGTGGTTTATGTGAATTCAAGGATCTCAATTCAGGAATTATCAGTATTAAAACATAGACAAGTTAATGATCGCGGAATAATCATTAATTGCTGTTTAATTGTGTTAATTGTTAATTGAAGAACACAATCACAATGTCACGGTAAATACGAACACAATAATTGATTCAAATGTATTTCATTAATATTGAGTAATGATTACAAAAGAATAATTATAAAAACTATGAACAATGATTTCTTCAATCGAATTGATGTATTGTTGATGTGACGGCGGCTAGGGTTACACAATGATATGATGGTCGACAGTCGTAATATTGCTGAAAATGTGTTCTTTTTGATGTGAAACCTAGGACTCATATTTATAGACATCTTTGAGTCAGTTAAGGAAACACCGGATCTCTTGGGATTTGAAATTGACGTTGATTTGTTGACTTGTTGAATTTTGACAATTTCATACAAGTGTCTACGTCTTCCATAGAAGCTTTGTCTTCCGTAGGAACTTTTTCTCTTCCGTAGGAACTTCGTCTTCCGCAGGAGCTTTTTCTTCCGCAATAGTCTGTACTTTTGGTGATTCCATCACTGCACTGATGTTCATCCGTAGACAATCTTTGGATGCTTGGTAAAGAAACATATCTATGGAAGAACACAAATGTTCATCCGTAGATGTTGCTTACACTTGCCGATTTCAAAAATAACCAAGTATAATGTTTGCGCCTGTCATCATACAAAAAGTAACGCACATTATATGGGTTAACCTATATACTCAATACATACATACATACATATATATATATATATACTGATAATCGTTACAATCATTTATTACAAGAATTGATTAAAGTTCTAAGCCTATACAAATTGATCTAGACCTATTTTCTCTAGATCTAACAATACTCCCCCTTAGGCTTAGATACTTCTAATCATTCCTTCAAAAATGAAAGCTCCTTGACTCTGGCAACTGTTTGTTGTAAAAGTAAGATACAGCAGACTTCTGATCATCATATTTATAATTGATCTTCATCTTGCTGATCTTCTTCAGAGTTTCATAGCTTATGCCCAAAATGTCTTCTTAACTGGTGAGTGTTTCCACCTATACTTTCATTGTGAACAATTTCGAGCTCATCTTCCCCTGATATTCTCAGTTCTGAGACTTCTTCAATTGTAGATCCTTTCAGCAGTCCAGCTTCATATCTTCTTCTCTTATATGCCTTTGCATGCAGTTTGTCCATCACTTGAATCATATGCACATATAGGCATAGATCATTCTGTGCTTTTTCATCAGTTAGCCTTGGGAAGAATTTGTCATGAAGATATGATGTATAGCTTGGGTGAAGCATTTTGATCTCTACTGGGTCAAAAATTCTTATCTTTTCAGTTTTCTTCCCTTCAGCATTTCTCAGCAGCACTAGCTCTTTAGTTCTCTCTACATAACCCCATTCTGTTATAGGAGAAGTATATTGATTTCCCTTGAAGCTCTTAATGGACTTTGTATTTCTGTTGCTGCATCCAACCCTCTTCAACATTTCATCATCTACAAGAGATGAGGATTCAGGTGTTCTCTTTTTCTTTCCTTGATTTCTCTTTCTATGCTCAACATCATCTCTCTTAGCTTGTTTGAGCACATCATCAATGAATTTTGTCTTCATTCCACTCACAGATACAGAAAAGTCTCTTCCCCTTGAATGGATTGGATAGTTAGAATGGGTAAGCTTTGCAGATCTTTAATGTCTCTCTCAGGAAGACTCAGTAATGCTTCCACATCATGAAAGTATTGGATTCTTCCAGATGTTCTTTGATGATTGCACAATCCCAGTCTGGATCATATTTCCAGGCCATAATCATGTTTTCTTCCACAGAACTGGGAGTTGTGATATGGTCATACAGTTCTATCAATGTAGATTTTTACTCAGTAATCTCTCTAATGTTATGCCCAGAGGCCATACCTTTCCAGGGATAACTGTCCTAGGCTCTCTTATCAGCTTATCTTTCCCTTTGTGTGGTCTTAGATTCAATAGTTATAGATCAGCAGGTAGTTTGCTTTGTTGCTCATAGGATGGATTTGGAGCTTCAGTTCTGAATCTAACACCAGTTTCAAGCTCAACTGCCATGACATGCTCCATCATCCTTCTAAGCTCTCCAACTGACCTTCCCTTTAACTCATGTGATTGTAGTTGTGATCTTGTAACCAGTATGTCATGTTGTATTTGCTTAGCTTAGCTGTGTCATAATGGCCCAACTTTTTCTTTATCCTTTGAATTGATTGAAAGGTGCTGAATGCTTCATAGTCACAGTTTGGAATCATGAATCTTGCAAGCTCAAACTCTTTCAGCAGATTGTCATCTCAGTCATGTTCAGCCTTTCAACCATGTCAAAGGGGAACCCATGGTTTATAAGAGTCATAAACATGGTTCACTCAGGCCTCTCTTCCAGAATATCTTTTGTTGTTAGAAGATCATCAACCTTTGATCCTTTTTGATCTGTTAGAGAGTCCATCTTTGTCAGCTCATTCCATTCATCATCACTATCACTATCATTATTGGATTTCAACTTCACAGTAGATAAATCTACTGAAGGAGTGTGTTCAGCAGATGTGGGCTTTGGTTTCTCAGGAGAATCTTCTACATTGATCACCTTCTTTTGAGTAGCACCCAAGTATTTTCTCTTTCGTGAATATAGAATAAGTTTCTTTAAAGCTTCAGAAGATTATTGTGTTTGTTTGACAGATGGGGTATCTTCCAATGCACAATCTCATCTTTAAATGCTCAATCTCTTGGTCTTTCAGCTTTATCAGCTCAGCTTTTGCAGCCACATCATCAGAGATTTGTTCTACTTTAGAGATCAGCTTTTCTTTTTCATTCTTCTCATGTTTACACATCTTGCAGTTCTTGTTCATGTTGAAGCAGAGCATCAATCACTTCAGTGTTACTTTGAGCATTTTCTCTAAGTCTATTCAGTCTAGCTTCATGTTTCATTAGCTCTTCATCTTTTTCTTTGATCACTCCCTTTAGCTCTTGAATTCTTTGTTTTCTTTTATTTGATTTGAGTACCAGTTTATTGGACTCAGCAACTAAATAGCTCTTACTCACAGGGATGTCTTGGTCACTCAGGTTATCTTCATGATAAGCAATTACATCCACTAGACTCCCTGTTCTTCTTCTTCAGCAGGTGTCTCATTTTTTTCTTTAGTTGCAGCTACACTTGTTGTACTAGAGCAGTGTTCACTGACTTCATCTGCATGCTCTAGAGTTTGTTGCTGGGCCATGTGCTGTTGATCAGTGATTGGAGATACTAGTTCAGTGTGATCAGACAACACTTGGTTCTGTGAGTTTGAGGCTGAAATAGGAATAGTGCTTGCTTGTGACATTAACTCAGTCTCTCCAGTGTGAACAAAGTTATGAGACTGAGTTATGTGCACAGGCTTAGTGTTTGCACTTTCCGATGATGGTTGTTTAGGAGTATATGGATGTGGGTTCAGAGGTGATATGGCTTGGAAGGGTGAGATTGGCCGAGTGTTTGTGATGATGAGAGTGAAATCACTGGTAATTCTTGAAGTATAGGAGAGATAGGCTGGGTGTTTGGGGTGGAAGTGGATAGTTGTTATGGGGATACATGATGATGAATAGGTGAGATGGGCTCAGTGTTTATGCTGGCTGATGATTGGTGTTGGTGAGGGGGTGTTTGATTTGGTGAGTGTGGTGCTTGATCAGAATCAGCAGATATCTCTCCTTGTTCATCTATCCATACCAATTCTTGTGGTATGTCTGCCTGTGCATCCACTACATGAGCAAACATGGGCATATCTTTGCCTTGATACTTGCCACTGATCTTGTTCAGTACAGACCTACCCAAATGGGCTTGTACAAACACATCACCTTCCCTTGCAATCCTCAAAAGTTCGGCATTGATGATCAGTTGAAGAAACCTTAGGAACATGTACATCTTGTTTGACCTTTGCACTTTAACTTGGTCGCACAGACAATTCAAGATGTATTTAGCATAGTTTTATGTCCTCCCTTCAAAGGTTCCTATGATGCCTGAAGATATGTGCCTAGAAAACCTATCTAATCCGGACTTTCGGTTAGATATGCACTTGAGATAAGTGTGGCACAGAAACCTGTATGGCTTGCACAATCTTCCCTTCTTGATTTCTCCTTTATCAAAATCTCCATCATAGCCTATCAGATTGAACACCTTCTCAATGTACTCATTCTCAAACACATCAGGGTGCCCTTCTTCTCGATCTCACAATTCAAGTGATCTTCTGATAACTTGTTCATCTATCCGAAGTCTTTCATTTCGGATTTCAGAAACTATAATCTCCTCTTCTCCCTCTTGCTCTATCGAGCTGAATTCAAGAAATCCACAATATGATCTTGATGAATCACAGGCTCTGCCGTCCGGCATAGAAAAGCCTGGACTGTCGAAGATATCTGATGATATCTCGACATCCATCTGATGCAGGATCATCAGCATTTAGGAATGCGCACACGTTGTGCTCTTTCGTAAACCTATTCATCATCTGTACATAAGAACAATGAGGAGTATGTTAGTATCGGTGGTGCAGACATGAATATGAACAGTGTTAACGATAATCATGAATCAAACAGTTCATTATTGATGATTATGCTATGATTTACCTTCAAAACCGTACTCTGTGATCAAGATTACGTGTTTGTTTTAAGGTTTTGAGTTTGTAGGTTTGAATGTTTGTGGAAGAGGGAAAAGGGAGTGCGTTTTTTTTCTAGGTCAAAAGTGAAAAGTGCTCTGAAAAGTGATTAATGAATTCTTAAATTCAAAACCTCATTTATAAGCGGACACATTAATTTCATTTATTTATTATGTTGGGCCCACTTCCCTTTTATCCCTTTCCGTGAACTTTATTTATTTCGGATGTATCACCGCTTCCGCAGAACATCTGCGGAACCATAACATCTGCGGATGCCATAGCATCTGCGGATGCCTTGATTTAAAAATTAAATGCAAATCATTGTTGAGTACATCTTATTCATAGATTACCATTCTATGAACATGAATTATACTTTCAAAGTCATTTGCACATCCGTTAGTTTACCATTCTACGATTATGCAAAAAGTTACATTTTTACTGTTTGTTCTGCTGATGTAGAAATTTCACTATCACTTCTACGGATGTACAAATTTGATTGAAACTTCTGCGGATATTAAAGTTTCATTGAAACTTTAAATGTATGATTCCTATCAAGTGATAGAATCATTTCTTGATGTTGGACCTTGTTGACTTTGTTTGTATGACAATTGAGTACAAGCAAGCAAGCTTCCTGTATCCTGCATCCAAGTTAGTGCTCAAGTTCCAATTCCTTCAAAGATGAATTAACAGCTTTTTATTGATTTTCATGCATTACCTGCCCCCCCTAAGTTTGTGATTAATGTTAAACTGTTTCATTCATCATAAATTTATGTTGGAAATAAGCATGAAAGGCATATGACAGTCCAATTGAGAAGTAATCATTTAAGAAGAAAATTAAACTAAGGACTCAAACGATACATGCATGCATATATGTAGAGGGATCATACTATGACTCTAGGCTCCTGCTGATGTTGATTGTTTGAATAATACTTGATCTGGTGCACACTTGATTGTAAGTATATAGATCCACTAAATTCATACATGAGTAATGTATCAACTAGGCATGCTGTTTATCATGTTTTGAAGTTTGTTAATCAGTAATCGTCATGTGCTCCACAGTCAATTCTCAGTAGAGTTTGTCTTCCATTGGTGAGTCAAATCATCACTTTTTCACACTTAGAAACTATGTACATTAAGTTATAAGTTCTATCTTGAGACAGAATTACAATCTCATTAATGCTTTGATGTTTAAGCTCTTTAAGATAATATACAGTTGATCACAAGAGATTCTTTTGAGAGCTGAGATATGATCATCATAAAATCATCAGGTCTTTACTTTCATAAATAGAGGTGTACTTATCCCAGGTCTTTATTTACACAAAACAGAGAAAGAATGAAGATCATACTCTTTAATCATATACCGAGGTCTTTGTTCACACAAAATAGAGGGAATATGAATTTTGCAAAGATAGAAGATTATAAAGTGTTTTACATAGTGTGATTGGGTAAGTGATTTGATCACATCAGGATATGACTTACTTGCCTGATCCTCAAAATGGAGTTCCCACAGACAGTCACCTTTTTCATTATGTTTGGCATGCTCTTAGTGTAGTTTCCACTCAAGATAAACCTACTCACATATCAAAATGTTTTAATCAGTTTGAAGTTTAATGATGCTGATGAAGTAAGCTAAGGCATATTGTACTATCATTTCCCATACATATGTCATGCAGAAATAAACACAGAAATAAAAGGTTACATATATATATAAACCTATATTTTTGTTTTTGTTTTTTTTTATTATTATTTTTTTAATTAGTGATTACTATACACAAGAACAGTCACATGCTTTTGATGATTTATTCTAAGTTAATCATACCCAAAGATTCAATTAGAAAATTAAATCTAACAGAATCAAAGGCTTTAGTGAACAAATCAGTAAGCTGATTTGTTATGTCCACTTTGATTAACTTGATTAAACCCTTTTCTGAGCAATCCCTTAGAAAATGATATCTGATTTCAATATGCTTTGTTTTACTATATTGAACTGGGTTAGCAGTGATGAACATAGCAGCTGAATTATCAATATGAATTGGTGTTTGAAGGAAATTGTAACCATAATCAAGTAATTGATTTTGCAACCAAAGTACTTGAAACAACCAGCTGAAGCAGCTATGTACTCAGCTTCAGCTATGGACACAGACATATTGGTTTGCTTCTTGCACTGCCATGAAACAAGTCTTGGTCCCAAAAATTAACATCCACCAGTTGTGGATTTTCTGTTGTTGTTGCATCCTCTAAAATCACTATCTGAGTATGAGTAAAGACTGAAATCTCCGTTTTTTGGATACCACAGTCCTAGAGTTGGTTTTCCTTTCAGATATCTGAATATTCTCTTCACAGCATTCAGATGAGACTCCTTTGGATCTGATTGATACCTGGCACACACATACACAACAAACATTATGTCAGGCCTACTGGCAGATAAATACATTAAAGATCCGATCATTGATCTATATAATCTCTGATCTACAGATTTTCCAGCAGGGTCAGGCACAATCTTGTCTATTGTTGAAGCAGGTGTTTTGCATGAAGATGTATCAGTAAGATTGTACTTCTTCAAAATCTGATTTATGTACTTTTCTTGATTGATAAAAATTCCATCTATTTCTGATGAACTTGTAAGCCAAGGAAAAAGGTCAATTCTCCCATTGAGCTCATCTGAAACTCAGATTTCATTAACTCTTCAAAACTTTGACAAAGCTTCTTGTTGGTTGATCCAAATATTATGTCATCTATATGTATTTGAACCACTAAAAGATCTTGATGTTCTTGTTTGATAAAGAGAGTCTGATCAATAGTCTCTCTTTTGTAGCCATGCTTCAGCAAGAAGGATGATAATGTTTCATACCACTCCTTGGTGCCTGATGAAGTCCATACAAAGCTTTGTCTAGCTTGTAGACTCTATGTGGGTAGTCAGGATCCTCAAATCCAGGGGGTTGAGCCACATATACTTTTTCATCAATTTTTCCATAAAGGAAAGCACACTTGACATCCATTTGATACACAGTGAACTTCTTGAATGAAGCATAAGCTAGAAAGACCCTGATTGCTTCAATTCTAGCAACTGGAGCAAAGACTTCATCATAGTCTATCCCTTCTTCTTGAGTATATCCTTGAGCAATCAGTCTGGCTTTGTTTCTCATTATTATACCTCTGTCATCCAGCTTGTTTTTGAAGAGCCACCTTGTTCCAATTGGATGCTGACCTTGAGGCAAGTCAACAAGATTCTAGACCTTTTATTTTCTGAATTGCTGTAGTTCTTCTTGCATAGCTTCAATCCAGTTATTTTCCTTTAGAACAGTTGTAATGTTTGCAGAAACAATCTGAGATAAAAGAAAGTGAACAGGCAAATGTTTGTCACTCCCCCTTTGCTTCTGGTAGTTCTTGCATTCAGGTCTCCTATGATATTATCTGATGGATGAGACTTATGAATTCTGGTTGTTGAAATAGTATCAACTGGGATGGTTGATTCTAAATTTGTTAAATCCATTGGATCAGCGGAATTTAGCTGTGATGAGGAGCCTATGAAGTAGTCAAAGCGTTCTTCAGGTTCAACATAGTCAGCTTGAACATCATCTGCATCATGGTATTGTTCCGTAGGAATTTCTACGGAGGCATCTTGTTCTTCCGTAGGAGTTACAGCAACATCTACGGATTGAGGTTGTTGATCTGCTGACATTTTGTTGATTCAAAACATCATCTGCGGATGTATGTTCATTGACTTCGGATGCATGATTTGCTTCTCCGGATGTATCTTCATGCTGCTGACTTGTCAGATTATTTGATTCTTACTGCAGGATGTTTGAAGGTTGTGGCCTTGGAGGATCAGCTGATAGTGACACTTCATTCAAACTTGGAGGAACAAATGGATAACATGTATCAGCAGAGCCTGCATTGATTAAATATCCAACGTTAAATGACTCCGTTATGCATCTATATCAAATAACCAAGATGATCCTTTTACAGTTGTTGTAAAAATAGATTCATCAAAAGAAACATTAGAAGTCTCTTCAACAATGTTATGTTCTGGAATGTAAACCCTATATGATTTAGATGTAGATGAATATCCAACAAAGAAACCATCATAGGTTTTTTCAGAAAATTTTTCTAATTGTTCTTTGTGTTTAACACAGATACATGACACCCAAAAGCTCTAAGATATCCTATAAAAGGCTTCCTTTTGAATAAGAGCTCATAAGGAGTTTTTGGGTATTCTACCTTTGAAGAAATTGAAGATTTCTAATATTATTAAAGTTGAAGACTTGAAGAACAAAAACAATAAAAATATTAGTCTAGGGTTTATTTTGTAATTAATTTAATTGCTAGACTAGTATAAATATTAACATATATCATCATTGTAAAGGGTGAATAATTCCCCACCAAGTGTGGGAATTAGTTCCATCACCAACAACATCATATAATCATCCTTCATGGATGATGATTTCAACATCAAATCAATAAACATCAAGCATTAAACACCTTTTGTTTCATCATTATTATGGTTTTAGCATCGAATCATCAAGTTTTATTATTATCAATATGATTCCTAAGATCCATGCTCATTGTTCCCGTTCATAACGGGAACACACAATTGGTATCAGAGCCGGAGTTTATGGATTCATATTGATTTTGATGAGATTTCATGGTTAGATTGCTAAAATTATTGAAGATCTGAAGAAAACTTGAAGAAAAGTTAGTGTGTTCTTCATGAGAAATCCAATGATTTGAGATGAATCTGATGGATTTGGATCAAATCTGATGTTGTTTGATCATCATCTATGATCAAATCAACTTTTGGTAGCAAGAAATCAAAGTTTGGAGCAGAATCTATGAGATATGTGATTTTCATATTCATGTTCGTCATTTTCACACACTAGTGTGTGTGTTTTTGGTGCTCTTCAGAAATTCTCGGATCTGGATCATGGAAATGGAGTTTGGATTGATTTGGATTCATCAACATAATGCTACAATAACAATTTCAATAACAAATCAACATCAACATCATGTTTGGATCAAAATCAAAATTTCAAGTAAGTGGATTTTTGGTGTTCTTGGTGTTTTTAACAAATTCTCAGATTTAGAGAATGAAATTGGATCAACCAATGTTTTGGATTCTGATATAAGTTATTACTACACCAATTCAACAATCAATTCAATAATATAAGGTGAATTTGAAGCTAATCATAGAATTAGTTTTTGGGTGTTCATGAGGTGATAATCATGATTCTAATTCAGATCTGCTTTGGAATCAAAATTTGTATTAAATTGATATACAAACAAGTTACAATCAATTTAAAAGTTTTCATCAACATACAACAATATGGTTGAGTTCTACATGGTTCTAAGAGGTGATGCAATGGATTATTTGTTGAATTTATGATTCAGCTAATGTACAAGGTTTACAGCACATTGTACAACTCATCTGTGCATAAAAATATCAGCAGATTGTTATCTAAGTGCATTGAGGTTGTTTAAATCCATAGATGTGGGTCACAATGATATATAGACAGCAAGTGGAGTGAATCCGTTGATGTGTTCATTCCTTCATCAGCGGATAGCAAAACCAAAAACAAACAACCCTGAGCTTGCAGCCTGTGAGCAAGTCATAACCTCATTCAAACTAACCTAAATCAACCCAAAACCTGACCACAAACATAATCCTCAGCCTCTGTCATTAACCATAGCTTTGTGCAGCCCTAAACAGTAAGCAAAACAATCTTTATGCAGCTGCAAACCAAGCCTCAAACCTCAGCAAATATCAGCCCACAAACAAGGATACAACCCTTGCACCTCTGAAGCTTTGTGCAGCCCCAAACTACCATCTAATCATCAACAAAATGGTGCCTCTGTGCAGCTGCAAACCAATACCTCAATCAACACCAATTTAAACAACATTTTTACTGTGTTTCAGCAGCTAAATCAGCAACCAATTAGTAGCCCATGTGCAGCTATTGTAGCCCCAAACCGGCCCCCTGCTGCACATTCTCACCATAACTCACAGCCCACAAACAACCCCTCAAGCAGCCTTATCAATAGCAGCCTGCATCGGCTTACCACCAGCATAACAAAAGCAAAACTAGCAAATACAATTTGCTTCAGCCAACATAAAACACAAACAATTCATTCACTGCTAAATTCAACAAAACCATGTGCAACCCACACCATCTCCATACCAAAACAAAACCAAATCAGCCTCTATGTTAACATCATGTTGTTTCCCCTGCCCGAAATCTAAACAGAGCAACCAACTGAAAATACAAGTTCACTGAACATGTGTGGACTAGTAATTTCATGCCTTGGTGGATTTCATATTTTTGTTCTTCCGTAGATAAATACGAAGAGAACATCAACATCTACTGAAAGCATACCTGGACATCTACGGATGTAAAAATTTGGGATCTGCAGTTATGTTCCTTGCCTCAATTTCTTAATTATGACTTCAGACATTAATCGAACATCTGCGGAAGTGAATATCCACATCCGCGGATGTCCAATTCTAACATCTATGGAAATGATTTTTGGGAGACGAACAAAAATCAATTTTGGTAGGTGTTCATTGATTTCATAAAGGGCAATTAAAGCAGGAGCAATTTGATTGTTGTGTTTGTTAATTTGGTTTAAGCAATTGGGAACAGTGAACAAGAACAAAGAAGAAACCGATAATGAGATGGCTTTTGTTTTTGAAGTGTTTGGACTTTGGCTATGGATTTGTGATTGTGTTCATGAGTTGTGGGCTCATATTAGTGGATTGGGTGTGTGGACAACAACAAAAAGGCTTGAGACTTGGGCTTTGAAATAAACAAATTGAGCTTGGTGCATGGGCTACCAACAAAAAAAATGTGGCCTTGGGTTTGTGTGTTTGACTCAAGTCACAAACAAAAACATAATAGTTGTTCTAAAGTTTTGAAGATCTTGCTTCCGCACACCAACAAAACTCTCGACTTTGAACAACTATTCAACAAATAAGATCAAGCTTCTTTCACATCGGAAATCTACAATTTAGGGGAGTATTGTTGGGTATTCTACCTTTGAAGAAATTGAAAATTTCCAATATTATTAAAGTTGAAGACTTGAAGAACAAAAACAATAAAAATATTAGTCTAGGGTTTATTTTGTAATTAATTTAATTGCTAGACTAGTATAAATATTAACATATATCATCATTGTAAAGGGTGAATAATTCCCCACCAAGTGTGGGAATTAGTTCCATCACCAACAACATCATATAATCATCCTTCATGGATGATGATTTTAACATTAAATCAATAAACATCAAGCATTAAACACTTTTTGTGTTCATCATTATTATTATTTTTGCATCGAATCTTCAAGTTTTGTTATTATCAATTTGAATCCTAAGATCCAAGCTCATCGTTCCCGTTCATATCGGGAACTCACAGAGTTTTATTATGTTCTTTCACAACTAAAGTCCTATTTTGACATTGCATGCTGTGTTCACAGCTTCTGCCTAGAATGTTATGGGCAACTGAGAGTCAGCTAACATTGTTCTGATTGCTTCTATGAGAGTTCTATTCCTTCTTTCAGCAACTCCATTTTGTTGTGGAGTTCTTGGTGCACTAAATTGCCTTGCAATACCTTTATTCCTGCAAAAAGAATCTAGATCAGCATTAACAATTCAGTCCCATTGTCACTCCTGAAAATCTTAACTTTTAGATCAAGTTGATTCTCTATCTTGATCACAAAGTCAATTAATGTTTCAGATGTTTCACTCTTTTGTTTTAAGAAAAAGACCCAGGTAAATCTAGTGAAATCATCTACTATCACCAAACAATATTGTCTTTTTCCAATGCTCATCACATTAGTTGGACCAAAATGATCCATGTGAAGCAATTTGAGTGGTGTAGTGTTAGTGTTAATAGTTTTGGTTTTATGAGACACTCAATGTTGTTTTCCCTTGTAACATGAAGAACAGTGATTTGAACAATAAATTCTTTCTTTGGTAGACCAACGACTAAGTCATTTTTCACCAATTTGTTCATATTCTTCAAGTTGAAATGAACAAGTCTTCTATGCCACAATTGAGATTCATCTTCAGAGGACTTGGATAAAAGACATGTTTCATGTTTTGTGAGTGTTGTGTTGTTCATATCCAAAACATAAGTGTTTTCTTTTCTTGATGCTTTAAGAAGGATCCATTCTTCTGGAACTGAAAAACCTAGTTTAAGAATATAACAATTAGAGTCATCAAATAATGTTGTGTATTTTTGTCACAAATTTGAGATACACTAAGTAAATTGTACTGCAAATTTTCATAGTAATTCACTTTTTCAAATGTTAGAACATCATTTGTTACCATTCTTTCACCAACTATTTTTCCTCCCTTCTTATCCCCACCAAGTGCCACATATGAGGCATGTTTATGTTTGAAGTCATGGAGAAGAGAACAGTTTCCTGTCATATGCCTGGAACAACCACTATCAACATACCACTTGTTGTTAGCTCTCCATGATTGTTCCTGCACAAAAGAAGAAATCAATTAGAATTGACAACCCAAGCCTTAATTGTCTTGGGTTTGCCAGAAGTGTCTACAATTGTTACTCCTTTATGAATTAATCTTGAAGTTTCAGTATTAATTTTAGTCCTAATTGATTCTTTTTGGTTTGATGACGGTGAGGATGATTCTGTTGAAGATGAGACAGATTTTTGGTTGTCTTCTTTCTTGTCTGATTCTATCTTCATCTTATCTTTCTTTGGTTGATATTTGATTTTGAGGTTGATCCTGAATTTCTAAAAGTTTCATCATCTTTCAATTTTGATTGAGTCATAGGAGTTCCTTTTTTATAATTATCAAAGAAATCATCATTCACTTTAGTATTCTTGTCTGACAGATCCACCTTTTTATGAGGTGTTTTTGACTGAGTTAATACTCTTTTCTTCAAAGGCTTATCCTCAGCAGATGATTTTTGCTTTGATTTTTGTTGGACTTTCTTGAACTTTGATTCTTTGTCACTTTCAGAAGATTGAGAATCCGATTCAGACATTTCAGCATTTGACTTCTTTATGCTCTTTGTCTTGTTCTTCTTGTTGAAATAACATTCCTGAGTTGAATGATTATTTTTGTTGCAGATAGCACAATGTTTGTTGAAGTAGCAATCAGAAGTCATGTGATTGTTCATATTGCATATGGAACAGTAACTGCTGAAGTAGCAGTCATCTGTATTATGATTTTTCATATCACACCATTTGCAGTATTTTTCTTCTAATTGTCTTCAGACTCGGACTTCTTTTTCTTGTTTAGCTTGTGGGACTTCAGCTCCTTTTCCAATGGATCACTTGATTTCTCCTTGCTTTTGCTAGAAGAACCATCCACCAAGTCTTGTTTAACTTTAGCTGACCTTGACTTCTTGAAATCCAACTTTTTCTGGGCATGTATGTTGCCAGTTATTTATGATGCATCTTCCGGAGATTTAGCTTTACTCTTCCGCAGATGTTCTACGGATTCATCACATTTTGCCTTCCGCAGATCTTCAACTGAAGAGTTTTTCTTATGTTTCGTTGATGCTTGTTTCTTATTACCTTTATTTGCATGAGATGAAGGTTTTTCCTCACTTGATCCATGGTCACCAACTTCCTTTGATGATGAACTTTTGTGAAAATTCAATTCTTGAAGTCCTTCATTTAGTTCAACAATCCTCTTACATATTGTCTTCAGCATGTTTCTTTGCTTTGGAGGATATAACAGCTTTAATTCTTCAAGAACTTTTGGAAGACCAGTTTCAACATGAACATTCTTACCAATGTTCAGTTGACCAACATCATGCTCATCAGAATCATCCAAGTCATCACATTTATCATAATCAAATTCTGAGTCATTATGTTTTAAAGATTCTGATTCAGAAGACTCAGTTTCACTCACCTCAGCTTTATTGTTAATGTTGATTTGATTTGTTTTTATATCAATCTTGGTGCTAGGCACAAAATGATTTAACAATGTGTTTGTCATTGTTTCAGATAGAGTTGTATAATTATCATTTATTGGTGGTGCAACAACATTATAACCCAACCCATACCTGTTCTTTGATTCAATATGAGAGTTTAACAGCTTCTCATATTGCTGAGATGAAAGTTGAAACTTCTGAAGTTTCACTTCAGTTGATGCATGATCAGCCATGGATTTGGTTAAGGAAGTGGTCAGATGCTCAACTTGGGCTTTTAGGCTGTAGTTCTCAGAAACAAATTTTCTAAATCCTTTTGCAAAGATTAATTTTGATTTGATATAATTTATGTTCTATAACATGCGATTCATTCAAAATCATAGTTTCTTTTACTTTGTCAGCCAACTGTTGAGCATGAACTCTATAACGTTCGACTTTCTCAACACATGATGATGAACACAACCTTTCTCTTACCTCTCTGGACATTGGAGGAACTTTGTTTTCCATGTGAGCCATCAAAGCTTGATTCTCTTCTAAGACTTCCTTTTCATACATACTCCAGTCACAAGTTCCATCTTGAAGTATGATCAGCCCTGACTCCTTTGAGTTACTAGGTCCTGCTGATTCATTTGTGACTGGTGGGGAGGTATTGGTCAGCTGAGGTTGTCTGTGCAGAGATCTTTGAGAGTTTGATTGTTGATGAGATTGAGTCTGATGTTGCTGATGCTGCTGATGTTGTCTCATCTCCGGGTGTGATTGTTGATTGCATTCTCTAGAAAAATGTCCATAGAGATTGCACTTGAAGCATATTACCTTTGACTTGTCAACACCAATCTTTGATGTTTTGCTTACTGCAGCCAGGCTCTTGTTTCTCCTGAGATATTGCTTAGCTCTGTAAGCAATCATTGCCATCTGCCATTGTAAATCCATCTCTTCCACTACATCAGGATGTAGTTCTTCCAAGTCTTGCTGACAGATATTTACTGAAGTTAGAGAGCTTCCCAGGTAGGCTTGAAAACTAGAACTAAAAGATGCAAATGCTGCTTTTTGTTCTTCAGAATCCAATATCACAGTGATTGGTTCTGACTGATTGTTTTATTGTGAAGACTTTGCTATGGCTGCAGTTGTATCTCTTCTGTCAGCAGGTCTTCTTTTATTCTTTTGATTTTTACTTTGAGTTGATTTCTTTGAAGGTTTAGAAGCATAGAAACTGACTTCCTCTTAATCATCACTCAAAGCATAAGAGTTATCACTATCATTATTTGAAATAAATGCACTTCCAGCATTTTTGTTTCTTTGAAGTGATAAGGTGAGACATGAGTTCTCACACTCTTGTTTCTTAATTTTTCATCCATTTCAAGAGCCTCTACTTTGGCAACCAGTGTGTCTAGACCAGTTGTCTTGAGATCTAAGGTGTTCTTGAACATGGACACAGTCTGCTTCCAACTTTCAGGTAAAATATGGAGCATCTTCTTGTTTAGTTCCTCAGTAGTATACTTCAACTCAAGATATTCATCTCAGTAACAAGTTGCATGAATCTGTTGAGTTGTTGAGGAATTGATTTACCCTTAATATGATGAAAGGTTTCATATTGTGATCTAAGGGTGTCTTTCCTGATGCTTCTAATCTCATCACTCCCTTCACAGAGAGTATAAAGTATCTTCCACAAGGAATTTGCTATTTTGTAGTTTTCACACCTGATTAATATCTCTTCAGGCAAAGCCATACTTAGCAAACTGTATGCTTTAATATCAACTTTGACCTTTTTGACATCATCGGTGATAGATCTTTGGTGCTGATTGGTTGATTCTTATCATTATAATCCGGCCCAAGAGTGGGTGGAATATAAGGACCTTCAGTGGACTCCCACAAATCAGAATCAGTGTAGTTCACATGATTCCTAAACTTAATTTTCTAGGATTTAAAATCAGCTTTTGTTTCCAACTTTGGTGGTTGATATGATCCACCAAAAGTACTCATTTTTTTTAAAATATTATGAATTTAACTCTGATCTAGTACAAATCTATCAAAGACTCGGATCTAATATTCAATTGATGTGAATATAGATCTAAATCAATCAAGCAACGAGATAATGTTTGCTGAATGATAAGTCACTTAATTAGTTGTTTAAAAGGCAATTAAACAATTTTTAATACTGATAGATCAATTGATCTAAATCAATGAGCACTTGGCTCTGATACCACCTGTGAATCCAAGGATCTCAATTCAGGAATTATCAGTATTAAAACATAGACAAGTTAATGATCACGGAATAACCATTAATTGCTGTTTAATTGTGTTAATTGTTAATTGAAGAACACAATCACAATGTCACAGTAAATACGAACACAATAATTGATTCAAATGTATTTCATTAATATTGAGTAATGATTACAAAAGAATAATTATAAAAACTATGAACAATGATTTCTTCAATCGAATTGATGTATTGTTGATGTGACGGCGGCTAGGGTTGCACAATGATGTGATGGTCGCCAGCCGTAATATTGCTGAAAATGTGTTCTTTTGATGTGAAACCTAGGACTCATATTTATAGACATCTTTGAGTCAGTTAAGGAAACACCGGATCTCTTGGGATTTGAAATTGACGTTGATTTGTTGACTTGTTGAATTTTGACAATTTCATACAAGTGTCTACGTCTTCCATAGAAGCTTTGTCTTCCGTAGGAACTTCGTCTTCCGTAGGAGCTTGTTCTTCCTCAATAGTCTGTACTTTTGGTGATTCCATCACTGCACTGATGTTCATCCGTAGACAATCTTTGGATGCTTGGTAAAGAAACATATCTATGGAAGAACACAAATGTTCATCTGTAAATGTTGCTTACACTTGACCGATTTCAAAAATCAACCAAGTATAATGTTTGCGCCTGTCATCATACAAAAAGTAACGTAGATTATATGGGTTAACCTATATACTCAATACATATATATATATATACTGATAATCAGTTACAATCATTTATTACAAGAATTTATTAAAGTTCTAAGCTTATACAAATTGATCTAGACCTATTTTCTCTATATCTAACAGTTTAGTTAAAGAATCACTTACATCTAATGAGACCTTGTAGGAATCCCATCTTCATAGAACCTAGCATTTTTAAACATAATGCTTGAACAGTTGTATATAAACTACATTAAAATCCAGCAAGCTAGAACATGTTTTCAGGAATTTCAGGAGATCAATGCTCACTGTTGTCTTCATCTACGTCTAGTGAGCTTTTTTATCTGAACTCAGGGCTGTGAAAAGTTAAACTTGTAGCCCCTTTAGCATAATATCCAAGCGGCTTGAGCAATTCTTGTGTGGAGCATGACTAAATGCCTTTCGACTTCACCCTTAAACTCCTTATCAGTTTGTCCTATGCAAAGATGGATACAAAAGCAGATTATATTAATTGACTAAAGTTAAAATAACAATCAATGCACTGTAATTAGATTAAAACAAACACATGACTTTTTGTTTTTATGTTTATGATCTTTTTATGGATAGATGTTTATAATTTTTTAGTAAATTGAATGTATTATAAGATACAAACCTGTTATTGAGCAAATGCTTATAACAAGAATCATGCAATAGATCATGGTGCGAGCCACTAAATCCAGCCATGCATTTCCACTTGCCAATACAACAAATTCTATGACATAACCACTGACAAAAAAATGCCATTATGATACACTAACAAATAGTGGAAGATTTATGTAGATTAGTTAGTAATGCATACATGTAACACAAAGAAACATAACCTGCTGATAAACCTGATATTAAAGGCAAGAAGTCATTACTGACACTTTCCAAAACAAAGATTTTCCCGAACTCTATCAATATAAAAAAAATGAAGTCATATAATTTTAATCAACAAATGAAGTCAATAGATGATGAAGCAAATTCCACTGCTACACATAAAAAGCCATGTGCTTCAACTTTATAATTACATAAACTTTAAACATCAAATTCAACTTACAAACATTTCTAATGGTTGTTTCAATATATGATCTACAATAAATTTGCTTCCACCATATTGGCTATAACATTTCAAAAGACTAAAGTTTGAAAAACAACTGTTTGAGTTAAATGCATGTTTTCTAATTAAATGATTTGGAATCTGACCCATTAGTAAAAATAAAAATATTTCAGTTAAGTATGATTTCATCAACAAGTCGAAATGATCAAATGGGTCAGTTAGGTCATGGTTAAATTCATTCAAAGTGTATTTGTGATGCATAAAGCACAACAACATACATAGATATAAGTTACAATAAAGAATGAATATATTTCAAATATTAAAATTTCATTTCCAAATATTTTAATGAGAGAGTGAAACATTAACTTACTCGTAGTATCCTACCCTTTAACCTTCTATCAATACATGCAAGTAACAATTTAGCAATAATAATTCAGCAACCGAACCTTCAGTTAAGCTTCTTTGTTCTACAACATATATAACAAACTATAGAGCAACATAACTTATTAAACCATTAGTTGTATCCTTAAATCAGCACGTTAAACTCCTCTTTATTAACAAACTTCCTCAAATTACTCTCTTTAAGAATCTCAAGAATAGCAACAAATGAACTTTTTGAAAGCACACACCTTGTTGTCGTGTGACCCAATGAAAAGGCCTAGTTTGTTTGTTGTGCATTTGAAACGAAAAAGGAGAAAGAGGTTATCGTACCTTGTATTGCTTCGATAATTATCAGCTACATCATAAAGATTGCAAAAACCCGAACCCTATATGTTAAAAGCTCTTCAAAACAATTATGAATATTGCATTAATGATCGCGGTTGGCCTTGATTATATACAACACACTAAAATTATGGTTTAAAACCCATATAAAAACTCATCGAACGAACTAAGTAATAAGTAGTTAAGTATCATTCATTTTGTATACAACATAACTAATATATGTATTCTACACCTATTGTTGATTCCAGTAATAAAAAGGAATAGGTTGGGTTATATTTATTAAAACACAGATGAAATTACACTTACATTATTTTGCACAGTTTGGAGATTGTTTTATTCTCTCAAAGTAGGAAATGATGATCACACCCACGTACAACAATCTTCCCACCTACATGTATGCAGTTTACTCTAACAAACTAAAAGTTGATTGAAATATAATTTGTGTCGACTTTTATATATAGGAAACCATGAACTCTGAAACATTTGACTCAAAATCTAACGTCAATCGAGAATTGCTTAATATCAAAGCAACAACTCGAACCTAATCTCACCGTAATCAGAAGCAATTCATCACCACAATTGATCCTGATGACAAGGCTTAAAAACCTCAAACCACAACAGAATTGGAAGAAAATTGGATCACATAGAGGGTTACAAAGGTAGTGACCGCCTCATAGCCCTATTTACAAAAATCAGATCAGATAGAGGGTTACAAAGGTAGTGACCTCAAATAGTCGATCGTATTGAACTGATATTGGTGAAGAGAGGAAGAAACAAAGTTTGTTATGGTCAATCACAACCGCGATATTTCTCTCTCATCTCCTTTTGGTGTTGGACGCCGCCAATCACTACCATTATGGAGTGACGGTTTTCTCTCCGCGTTCGATCGACATTGCTTTAGAAAGTATGTAAGGGTGCATTTGAAATTTGAAAAGGAAGTCCTTGCCTGTCAATCGAACTTGTGACTTTAAAGAAGAGAATTGAATTTTAAATTACCCGCCTAATTCACTTGCCAGGGCATAGATCCATTGAGGAAGAAGCCAAGAATCATTTATCTTTTCATGCTATGTAGGGTGTTGGGGAAGAAAAGAAGAAGTGAGGACCTTCTTGTTCCAGAAGGAAGAATATCAATGGTGTTGTGGTGGTTGTTTTTACATGAAAGGCTCATCTAACGTTTTTTTTATGATTGATGTTTGATTGGCTTGTAACTTATGCAAAAGATGATGTACATCTCTTAATTGGGTGAAAAGACAATACCGTCCTTCTCATGCTTATTAAGATAGTATAGATTTATATCGTTTGTTGTAATTAAACCCGTATGTAATACACAAGCCTGTACCATAGTGTTAATTGTTAAATAAACAATGTTTTTAAAACCGGACCGGAAAGCGAACCGGACGGCCTAGAGGTTCACTGGTCGGACCGGTTGGACCGGATTACGAACCGGATGACGTCATAAATATTTAAAAAATATAAAAAAATTCCAAATATTTATATTAACAAACCGGTGTTCCTTAATCCAAAACAACATCCAAAATACATACCATTCAAGTAAATATAGTCCAAATTAATGAACCGGTGTTCCTTAATCCATATCCAATAATATTTTTCTATTAAAATTAAAAAAAAAATTCCAAAAACCGGTTCAACCCGGTTCGCGGTTCCGGTCGGACCGGTCGACCGCGCGAACCGGCCGGTTCAACCCAAAACGGTCCAAAACCACCGAATCGAACCGGCTTCATCACCGGTTCTCGATCGAACCGGTCGGACCGGCCGGTCCGGTCCGGTTTCGAAATCATTGTAAATAAAGACACAAATGTAAAAAGTCATGATATAGAAACGCAAATAGCGGACCCTTAAAAGAACATATTATTCAATGCACAGATATTGATTTAATGAATGGTTTGAATTCAAGCATGCTAGGGCCCATTTGAACATAGGCTATAGCTATAGCCGTTAAACATCCCTTTATTAGCACCACCTTTTATATTCATTTATTTCATTTTGGCCCCTCCTTTATTCTTTTCTACAAAACAAACCCTAACCCAAATTCAAATAGTTCAAAGCGGCATAACGTCTACACCCAATTTCAAATTTCATCATTACACAAAGTCAAACACTTCACCATAATATATGGATTCTTGATTTCTGTGTGTTCATCAACATCTGTTCATCCAATCGAGCTAAAATCCATGAAATACAACACTGATTATTGATAGTTATTGGAACAATTTCAGGAGTTGGTCGTGGATTCGGAATTATCTTCCTCACATCGTCTTTCAGGTATGAATCTGACGTTTTTCGTTTGAATTGTTGTTGAGTTTTGTTTGAATTTGTTGTTTTGTTTCGATTTGAATCAGAATGTTGAGAGATTTCAAGATTATGCGTCGGAATTCTGGTAAAAGCGCTGGTGTAGACGAACCTGAAAATGTGCCTGTGAATGTGAAGTTTCATGAGGCATCTGTGTCGCAGATGAGTTCGGATTCTTCGTGTAGGCCGCCGTTGAATACGATTCAAGGAGCCGTGCAAAACCCTAACAAGCGTGGTGAGGAATTAGGGTTCAAGGTCACTAAAGTTGATAGAACACCTACTAAGGTGGATGGTGGTAGGCATTTGGAATCAGGGATACCGATGAGAACTCCGGAGAAACAAGGGAGTTTGGCTAGGAATAGATATGGGTGGGGTTCAGATTCAAGGAATAATGTGAATTTGAATGCGAATACTCCTAGGTCATGTAGAACAGTTGGGAGAGCTGTAAGTTCGGGTAATTCTGAGGGTAATTCGACGCAGAATACACCTACGAAGAGTGTAAATAAGCCTCCGAATCCGGGGCTGCTTCATGGAGGTAGTGCAAAGCCTCCTGCCGGTGGAAGTGTTCGCAGCTATGGAAGCATTGCAGCTTTATCTAGAGGATCTCCAAGCACTCACACTGCTGTAAATACAGTTGAGGTACCACATATTGACCTCAAAGAAGATCCATCATTCTGGATGGATCATAATGTACAAGTAAGTTCCCTTTTTAACATAATAACATTTGTACTAATTCCACAATTTTTTGGTGTGCAAAGGATTAGCTCATGGGATTTGCCTTTTATCTTAGGTTTTGATACGAATTCGTCCACTCAACAACATGGAGATTAGTACCCATGGCTATAACAGGTGCTTAAAACAAGAAAGTGCACAATCTGTGACCTTTGTAGGGCATCCAGAGTCAAGATTTACATTTGACCACGTTGCATGTGAAACTATTGACCAGGTACTATGAAAGAGCAATGCCTGGTTTTTTTGTACATTGGCATGGTTTTTCAACTGCAATATGCATACCTAAGGTCATGAATCATAAATTTGTGCAGGAAACACTTTTTAGGATGGCAGGTCTACCAATGGTAGAGAATTGCTTGTCTGGTTATAATAGTTGTATCTTTGCATATGGGCAGGTAATTTGATATGCATTGGTTATAATTAGATAATGATATGTCATAAAACTTGAAGCCTGGAAATTGATATAACTCTGTACATGCGTTCTAAATTACTTGTTTACTTGTGTAGACGGGAAGCGGAAAGACACACACAATGCTTGGTGAAATAAATGAGCTTGAAGTAAAACCTAGTCCATATCGAGGAATGACTCCACGGATGTTTGAGTTCCTATTTGCTAGAATAATTGCGGTAATTCTGCCATATTATTAATATCAACACGCATTTGGTCACACTTTTAGTTCTTTGTGAGCAGTTTTACCTTAAAAAACCACTTTTCATACATATGTACAGGAAGAGGAAAGTCGAGTAGACGAAAGATTAACATACAATTGCAAGTGTTCGTTTCTGGAGATATACAATGAGCAAATCACTGATCTCCTTGACCCTTCCTCTACAAATTTGCAAGTAAGTTTAACCCTTTAGTGACCATACAAGCATTATAATATTATGCTGCTGTTTCTTATGCTAATTTCAAATATTTTTTCAGCTACGAGAAGATGTTAAGAAGGGGGTTTATGTGGAAAATTTGACCGAAATTGAAGTTCACACCGTGGGTGATATCCTGAGGCTTCTGAGTCGGGTACTCCATATCTCTTAGTAACATTGCATTACTTTGTTATCTTTATGTTTTATCTCATCAGTGCTGTGTTTTTTATAGGGGTCTGCAAATAGGAGAGTTGCTGCTACAAATATGAACAGAGAAAGCAGCCGTTCTCATTGTGTTTTCACATGTGTTATTGAAAGTAGGTGGGAGAAAGATTCAACTTCCAACCTACGATTTGCAAGGCTAAACCTCGTTGATCTAGCAGGTTCAGAAAGGTATTGCATTTTACTTTGACTAGTAATTTTTTATTACTTGTTTTTATTAGTTATTATGCCTTTTGTGATCTGGCTTATCTAATCTTCTCCCAACAGGCAAAAAACCTCAGGTGCTGAAGGTGAGCGTCTAAAGGAGGCTGCAAACATAAATAAATCGTTATCCACCTTAGGGTATGAATAACTTTGTGTCGTTTCCTCCTTTTTTTCTAGTGTTATTGAGGTGGCAAGATGGACAAATCGGGTAACAGGTCAAATCTGTTAAGTTTTTGTGCATGTCGGCCATCAGGGGCCTTTTTGTGTAAAATTCATTTGTTTTTAACGAATAACTAGTGTGTTGAATAGATTATAAATTCTGCATTATTAAATTTCTTGAGCAAAATAATTCAAGAGGTTGTATAGGTTAAAAGTACAATTAAGAAACTTTTGACCTGTTTGCTTTTTTGTTAACCTTTTGACTTACTCATTTGCTGACCACTAGAGATATAGGATAAGCTAAATCGACCTGTTTATAACCAAATGGTCAAAATTGCCCCCTCTACTGTTTTGTGTTCTGATTTTGTAATCCTAAATCCACTCGTCCAGGCATGTAATTATGGTTCTAGTAGATGGTGCTAATGCAAGGACACGTCACATTCCATATAGAGACTCAAGACTGACATTTCTTCTACAGGTGAATACAGGAAACCTGTTGTGTCTATTTAGGATGAAATTTGGATTTCCTTTAATATGCTATTGCTTTTAAACTATATTCTGCAGGATTCCTTAGGTGGGAATTCGAAAACAATGATAATAGCCAATGTTAGTCCCTCTATATGGTATGTTCATATGTTTTATGTTTTTACTTGTGTTGAGACCCTTTAACGAACTTTTTTTTGTTTATTTGGTTTTAACGACAAACCATCAACCTTTATTTTGGTCAGTTCTGCCACTGAAACGTTAAACACTCTAAAGTTTGCGCAGCGTGCAAAACTTATTCAGAACAATGTAAGCAAGTCATAATATTTGTGAAACATGACTAAATTTGTACACCTATTTATCTTAGTTTGATTACTTTCAACTTGTTTTGTCATTACAAAGGCTGTGGTAAATGAAGATGCCTCGGGAGATGTCATGGCACTTCAACACCAGATACAACTTCTAAAGGTAATTCTTTTCCCAGTTCAATAAGATTAGATAATTTTATAGTAAATAAACTGAATTTTATTTAATCAGGGGGAGCTTGCTGTTCTTAAGAGGCAGAATGTATCTAGGTCTCTAACATTTGTTCCAAAAGTCAATGAAGAGATCAGACAAGAGCTCGAAAATGATTCTGATAACATGCTTGGACACGAAAACAAAGTCCTGAGGGTTTCCTCTAAACAGGTTTTTTTTATGATGTATTTTTTTATTCAACTAGATACTAGAATCTTGTCACTTCCTGTATGTTTAGCGCATTTCAAACATAAAAACTTGTGGGAAAAAAAAGAGGATTTGATTTTCCGTCCCAATTACTTGAATGATAAGAAAAAGAATTTGGAATACAAAGTGTAGAGCAAATGAAAAGTTGTAAATGAATTGAATCTGTATAGACTTTTGTATATAGGTGTAGTGCTTTACATTTACTTTTATGTTCCTCAGCTAAAATCTTTAGAGACTTCTTTGACTGGAGCACTGAGGAGAGAGCAAATGTCAGAAACTGCTATTAAACAGCTTGAAGCAGAAATAGAACAGTTAAACCGCCTGGTAATTTTTTTCCCTTTTATGTATTATCATTGAATTTGGACTATATAAATTTAGTGTATGTGTGTGTATTATTATTTCAAATGAAATTTGCTTACAGATTCGTCAAAGGGAGGAGGAAAATAAGTGCACAAAGATGATGCTGAAGTTTAGAGAAGATAAAATTCAAAGGATGGAGTCTCTTCTTGCTGGATCAATGCCCACCGACTCATACTTGCTAGAAGAGAATAACATGCTTACTGAGGAAATTCAGGCGCTTCGTTCAAAAGTTGATAGGAATCCAGAAGTTACTCGATTTGCTTTAGAAAACATTAGGCTTCTTGAACAACTTAGAAGGTAAATATAACATAGAACAAAAGTTTTACAATTAATGAACAAAATTTAATTATTGTACTTGTTCATTAAGGTTTGTCCAAATTATATGAAAAAAGTTGATTTTATTCTCCTTTACTTGTTGCATTTGTTTATTAGATTTCAAGATTTTTATGAAGAAGGGGAGAGAGAGCTGTTGTTAACTGAAGTATCTGAACTTAGGAATCAGGTACTGGTGTATTTTATTTCAAAACACTTGATTTTGTATTAAATTCTTATTAACTAAAATTCTTTTTGCAGTTGGTTCTTGCTCTTGATGAGAACTCCAAGCAAGATGATCACACCCAAAAGGTAAGATATGGATTTTTTTTATATTAATCTAACATCTTTAGACACTCACATATTATTTGATAATGGCTACAGGAAGCTGCACTTGACACTAAAGAAAACACTTCTCTTCAACTGGAGGTTGCACTATCTTTTCTTGATTAGGTTATCAAAGCTTATCATCTGTCTAAAGTTAACTGTTATTTGATTTCAGTTGGAAAGGAGCCATGAGGAGCTGGAGAAATGCAGGAACAACCTAAATTCTTGCTTAGAGCAAAATGCAAAATCTGCAGGGAAATTGAGGATTTAAACGCTTTACTAGAAACAACATCTACAGTGCATGAACATGTTGGTGGCATTGACGTCAAAAAGGTAATTCTAGTTATAATAAGAAACAATTATCGTATATGAACAAGATAACTTTTGATATACATTTAAAGCATAGGATCCATTTTGACATGTAGGTTAGGTAAGTATATAATGCCCTCTTCAGGAGCCCATTTTGATAGCTTCTTCTGTAGGTGATTGCATACGATCCAAAAGACACCGGAAGCTCAGCTCATAAAGTTCAGGCTCAACTCGAGTCTAATACTCAAGCCTTATCTTGTCTATAGCAGGCTTATACAGACTCAAGCTTTGGCCTGGCTTCTATAGGCTTGGTTCATATGAGTGTGTATAGCTAAATAACAACCTCATTCAATTTATTTAAGCTTAAACGTTCTTTAATTAGTTGAAAGTCCTTAAGAGAAGTATGTCGTAATGAAGTAAGGATCTCATGTTAGATAGTAGTAATGTAGGCACAAGTGTATTTCATATACAAAATAATCAACAATAACCATCCCACAACTAACAATACCATTTCACACTGAAGAAACTCTATAAATAAGGGTTAGTAGAAGTTAAGAATCATCTTTGGTTTCATTAATAAAATAATCATTGAAATGAGACTCTGTTTTGTAATTCGTCAGTCTTATATATATGATATTTTTTCAGGATACACTTGTAAAGAACAATGAAACTCCTGCAAACTACATTGAAGAAGTCGTTAATCTTCAACTGAAAGTAGACATTCTAGACATGATCTTAAAAGAAGAGAGTTCAGCCCGTGGGCAAATTGAGGAAAAATATGTCTTATTAAGGAGACAATATACAGATGTGAAGTGTGAGCTCGAGGAAGCAAAATCTATAATCGAGGCTCTTGAGACTCAACAACTAATATCTATTAACGAGCTTGAAGATCTTAGAAACAGTAATAACAGATTTTCTCGAGAATTGCATGAAAAAGAGCTTAAAATTGTCTCTTTGAATGATAAGATTCTTAATCAAGAATCGATGCACCTGCCCCCATCTTCAAATGAAACAGAATGTGTGCAAGAAAAGATGAACAAGATGCAGGATTCTCTTGATAAAGCTAGGAGAACAAATATATGGTACAAAACTCAACGGGAATGTAATGCTATTAATGAAGAAGAAATGGATGAAGTGAGGAAACAAGTGGAGGCTGAAACTGCTGAGGTCATTGTTTGTTTGCAAGAAGAAATAAGCAGTCTTCAGGAGCAACTACACGACAGTAGCACTAAAGAAACAGAGGTCAAACAGGAGTTGGCCGTGTTGCGAGCGAAATTGAATGCCATGACTGAATGCAAAGAAGCTTTAAGGGGAAATTATGAAGAAAAAGAAAGAGAACTGAACTTGTTGACTAATGAGATCCAGGAGGTTCTTACTGCAGGTCATGAGGCACTTGAGGATGCCTTAAATGATCTTGATGATGTTACTATATGTGAACAACTACAGATGATCACAAAAAACATATTTGAAAAAGATTCACGGATAAAGGAACTGAATTTGTGTTTAGAGGATGCTAAGAACAAAGGTACTGAAATGGAGGGCATGCTGAGGTCATTGAAAGGGGCAACTTTGGTTATGTCAGAAGCACACCAACAAGATTGCAGTGAAAAAGATCATGTAATCTGTCAATTGTCATCACGATTGAGTGAACAAAGTTGTATGATAAATCAGTTAAATAATGAAATCAGAGAAAAGGAACAGCAGATCAGGAAGATATCTGATTGTGCAACGGGTGCGTTTGTGATCGTGAATAGGTTTTCTGAGATTAAAGACGATTTATTTAAAGCATTGACTCAGAAAGAAGCTGAGCTTGAAGATTTGAAAAAAACTCACATGGTAATATTTTATTTAACGGATGTAGATATGTTGGTTATATTTCAAGATTTGTTATTATGCTTATGATATATTGTAAATTTTGTTTATTTATAGGTTAAGACATGCAGGAGTTCAAGAGATATGAGCCGCCGGGACGATACCATTATTCTTTTGAAGAAGGAGCTTGAGATTGCACTCGAGAGTCTTAATGGAGTAAAAACAGAGATGGCGAGACTACGTTCCGAGAAAGAAGTAATCCGGATTTCCGAGTCACAGAGTCGCCAGAGCATTGAAGCCCTTGTGCCACAAGTTCTTGCATTACAAGCAGCTGTAGATAATTTTGAAAAACAAATTGAAGTAGCAATGGCTTCTTTGTATCACAAGATTCAAACAATTGAAGGGATTTTACATAAATCATGCGAATCTTGCCACCAGAAAAGAAAGGTATGCATTTGCTTTACATGTAAAGTTCATATTTATTCCCACCAAGAAAACTGTGACTTATTATTTTTTGCTCAAAGTTATCGGTATAAATAAGTTGATGAAATTTATTATTCCTTTGTTTTTCTTTATTCAAGGTTATTTTAGCTATTTGACACATAATCACATCGTTTACAACCCTTGTCATATTAATTATTGGGTGGATGTAGAGGTGTCAAATGGGGGAAGGTGAGTTGGGTAATGAATTAAAATGAGTATGGTTTGGTTTATAATACATTTTTGTGCAATTTATTTTATTTTTCTATAAATGTCTGGTGTATCAAATATGATTATAAATGTTATATTATGGCAATAACAATCTAAATTTAGAATAAAATGATTTAGTATGTTTTATGCGTTAAAATACCTTGGATCATCCGGAGAGGAAGATAATCCAAACGAACCTATTTAAATTGACACATTTACGTGACCTCTAGATGTATGAAGTAACATAGCATGTTCAAAACATTGTTCTTATTTATAAGTGATACTTGTGTTTTATTTCTATTCATTTCTCCTTTGTGGCATTATTTTTTCAAACTGCTGATGTCTTTTATGCACACAGATTTACGAGCGTGAACTTATGGATGCCAGGGTAAATGCAGCACAGCAAGCAGCAGAATCTTCTTGTGTTTATAATAAATTTGCAGAGGCCCAATACACCATCAAAGAAGCAGATGTTATGATCAACGAGCTACTGATTGCAAATGAAACCATGAAGCTTGACATTGAATCTATGAAGAAAAAGGAGGTTATATTAATAAATGACAGGGATATGATTCTGCATCAGTTTGAAAGTGATACTCTGAGAATGAAAAATGAAATAGAGGAGCTCGAGGGAATGATTTTTCAGATCCATTCTACTGTAGATCAAGATCTGATGCCGACAGCCTCTGAATGCTTTTGCATCAAGTCTCAAGTTCAAGACTCTAGTAAGTTAATTCAGTCATGGATTGAAGACATATGGTCTGAGATAATTGAGAAAGACTGTGTTGTGTCTGTTTTACGTGTCTGCCACATGGGAATACTTCTGGAAATGGTGACTGGATTAAATGCAGAAAACGGGCTCCTTTATCATGGATTATGCGAATCAAGCTCTCTAGTGTCACAATTAAGGGAACACAATTGCAAATCAAGAAACGAGCTAGAAATGTGTAGAAAAATTCAAGGGAAGTTACTGGCTGACATCAAGAATAGTTTTGATCGTGTGTCAAAGAGTTCAAAAGAAACTGATATACTTTCTGTCAAGATATCAAGTTTCGAGGAAAAGATACTACATTTGCATCTTGAAGAAGAAGCAATGCTGGAAAGATCAAAGAATATGGGATCTGAGCTTTCTGCTCTAGTGAAGGAATTGGATGGCATGGATAAAGAGGAAGAGCTTAGATTTCTTGAAGAAAAGTTCATGGTGGATTTGTTAGAGAAAGAGATTGAGCTCATTATTCTGTCAGCAAAACTAAAAGAAGAAGATTCACACAGAAAGGATCTTGAGAAAGAGAATCGAAACATATGCATGGTTTCTGAAAAGCTTAAGGAAGATATGATTATATGCAATGTGAATATCGAGCTGAAAGATTCCATCTTGCTGGACAAAGAAGCGGAGGTTGCCTTTTTGCACAAAAGATTGAAGGAAAAAGAAAGTCAAATATTTGAAAGGCTTGAAACGTTATCTTGCAAATTTCAAGAGAAGTTGGAAATTAAAGATACGGAGCTGAGAAACATGAGGCTACATGAGGAGGATGTGAGATGTGCCCTCAAACAACATGAAGCTTTTAATGATATGAGCTCAAAAGAGTGTGTTGATTTGATGAGTACTATGGATAAGAAGACTAATATAGTGTTTAGTATATTAAGCGAGAGAATTGTGTCACTTGAGCAAAGATTTGATGAAATAAATAGGAATACTGAAAAGACGAGTGTTTGCATAGAAGCATTTGAGTGTCTAGAAAATAATGCTAAAGCTTTGATTTCTGAAAACATGAATCTTCAAAGTGAGATGGACAGGAAGGAGGAAGTTCTTGCAGGCTTGAAAGCTTCACTGGAGGTTTTAGAGGACGAGCTACTATTATTGCAGGAATCATCTTCTAATAAACAGGACCATAAAGATGAAATTGAAGGATTGAAAGCTTCTTTGGAAGTGTTAGAAGATGAGCTAAACAAGAACAATGCAAAAAGCCAAGTGCTTGAATCTCAACTAAAGGAGAAAGTTGCAATGATTGCCATGCTCGAGGCGGATGTTTCACGAGAGGGTGATTTGGTAAAGTCACTATTTTCTGAGATTGAAAAGTTGACAGGAAGTGTTAAAGATGCCTTGAAAGCGAAAGAGATGTGTGAGGTGGAATTAGTTGAGGCAAAGAAAGGAAATGAGAGTTTGGAAATGGAGTTGGTTCAATTGGAATATGATCTATCTGAAATGAAAAAGTTGGTTGAATCAAGAACTATTGATCTAAAAAGTGTTAGTTCTAAGAGGGATGATCTTCATGCCCAACTTCTTGAAGCAAGAAAGGAGTTAGAGATGGCACAGGCTCTTGCTGAAGAAAATGAGGCCATTGCTACCGAAGCCAAACAGGTAGTTGATCTTGGTACAGTCCAAAATGGGTAGTTTTTTAATATGGGTTGGTTCGGGCTGGGTCTAAATACTTTTTTTTTTTCAAAATTTAAATTTCTTGTAAATAGCTAGCATGCAAAATATTTTTTCCATAATAATCTGATTTTTAAAGAAACTGATGTATAGGATTCTGCATAAATATGTTATTCCTTTAGCTAGTTCGAAATAAAAAATAACCTTAATATTCTAAACTAAATCGGTTTATCTTTACTTGAAAAAATTCCATACATGATATTTTTCATTTAAACCGTTTAGATAGCTGAAACGAGTAAACTGCATGCTCAAGAAAAGGAAGAGGAGGTAAAATTATATGAGAAATCTGTTGAGGAGCTTGAGTTTATAGTGAACGCCCTTGAGAACCAGGTGAGCATTAAAGCAATTCATCTATTTTATGAATGTTTCAACATTTTCTTTTGGAAACTTTACAATTTACATAACACCTTTCTATGTTATCATGAATTCGTGGGGGTACTGGTTTCAAGTGAAAAGGATATTTTAGATATATGAAAAATGAGCCAGAGTATCTAACTTTTGTTGTATGTTTAAGGTTGACATGATCAAAGGAGAGGCTGAAAGGCAACGATTGCAACGGGAAGAACTAGAATTAGAGTTTCAAGCTTTTAAACACCAGATCCACACCGTCCAAAGTAATGACTCGGACATAAAAAGGTTTGATAACATAACATACTGAAGTAGCATTATGATATGAGAATAAATTAATTGCTTACTTTCTCATACAACTGGATTTTGTGTCTTACAGGCTTCTAAATGAGAAAGAGAATAGTCTTCAAGAGGTCCTTCAACGTGTCCAAATTCTGGAGAAGGAGATTGCCTCCAAGGATACAGAGGTGCAAGTTCTTCAATGTTTTATTTATTTGTATGTTATTAATTTATTTTTATTTTGTGCTTAAACTTTAAAGTAGATTTGGGTCATAACTGCTATTTCATATATATTTTTCTTTATTTACAGATTCTCCAACATAAATCTCACATCACTGAGCTCAATCTGCATGCTGAAGCTCAAGCTAGAGAGTATAAACAAACGGTAAGCAAAATCCTGGTCACTAACTTTAAAACTAGATCTTAGAAAATTTTCTGAAGAATTTTGAGGTGTTCTAGACGTGTTTGTTGGACCGATGAAAGATTATAGATAGTTCTAATCTTTTTTGGGATTTAATAAGATTCTCATGTGCTTTTTAATCTCTTGTGCTATCTTGATATTGGGAAGCAGTTTAGGACATTGGAGGCTTTGGCTGATCAAGTTAAATCTGATACTTCTGCTCCACTAATCTCAAATTCACCATCAAAGAAACTAGAAAAGAATGCATCAAGGACAAGGGGTTCTGGTTCTCCTTTTAAATGCATTGGTATAGGTTTGGTACAACAAATGAAGTCTGAGAGAGATGAAGAGCTTGCAGCTGCAAAACATAAAATTGAAGAGCTTGAAGTGTTGGCTGCCAATCGGCAAAAAGAGGCATAGTTTTTTATATTTTCATGAAAATTTCCTTTTTTTATATTTATCGGTTTGGTTCTCCTTTTAATATGCATTTTTGTTTTCAGATATTCACGTTAAATGCAAAATTGGCTATGTCCGGGAGCATGACTCATGATGTATTGCGTGATTTATTGGGCATAAAGTTGGATATGACTACTTATTCGGTATAAAGCTGTAAACTTCTTTCTTTAATCGACTCCAATGCAAAATATGTTTTGGATTCTTACGGTTAATGCTTAAATGCTGGTGGTATGTTTGTGTTTCATGACAGTCTTTAGTAAACGGCCACCAAATCGAGGAAATAAACGAAAAGGCTCGGATCCATAATGCCGAAGTACAGTTCAAGGTATTCTCGGCTCTTACGCGACATTTAAGGATTTTATCTTGTAGAAACAAAAGTGACCCATGAAAAATGGTACATATGAGCTGCTAGAGATATTTGTTTGTAGAATAGGGTTTTTATGGTATCTTAGAGTTGGTTGTATTAGCTACCTTATCTAGCATATCTTTGTATATATAAGTTGCTAGAGATATCTGTTTGTAGAATAGGATTTTCTTGGTATCTTAGAGTTGGTTGTATTTCTTACCTATTTAGCATATCCTTGTATATAATGAGGTGATGGTGAATATCAAGACATATTCCCTGAAATCAGTTTCTGTAACGAGTGAAACTTCTTTATTCTTGCAGGAAGAGGAGGTTATCAAGCTGAAGAAGCAACTGAATGACTTAGTCACTGAACGAAAAGGGTAAACAAAAAGCCATCCGAGTGATTTGAGGACATTAACATTTTCATTTAGTGATTCTGGTTAGAGGTGTCAAAACTGGTAAATTTTTGCAGAGGTCGAAAGTTGAAACAGGTGTGGAATAGTGGATGGGTTGATCCAGAACAAAAAGTTATTGTTTCAATATTGATGTGATTTTGATTTAAATGATTTAGGAATATTATGTATTAAAAATACGATGAGGGCTACTTTCGACCCATCTGATCGGTCTCCCTATAAGCTAATTCTTTGTTACCCTTTTGATGTTACTATATATATTACTCAAATTGACCAATTAATGAAGTAAATGTGTCAAAATGCTACCTCTATGTCTGATAGATGGTAGGAACTTGGATAGGACTCATGCCATGATGCTATGAAAGAGACAAGTAGTTTTATATATTTATTTATATTTATTTTTGATAACTAGGTGGCTGGAGGAAATCGAAAGAAAACAGGGTGAGATGATTGCAGCGCAGGTTGCACTAGAACAGCTCCGTCAAAGGGAGCGTTTACTTTCAACTGAAAACGAAATGTTCAAGGTTTGAAATCTTAAATAAATACTCTTGGTGCATTTACATTCCTTCCAGCTTACTTCTGCTAACTTGCTATCTGTATAGACTGAAATTGGTAATCACAAGAAGAAGGTCATGGAACTTGAAACTGAAGTAACCAAGTTATCAGGCCAGCAAAATCTTCAACAAAGAATTCACCATCATACCAAAATAAAGGTAAGACCGTAAGATGAAATCACATGCCTCTATATCTGTTTGGTTGGAAATACCGATTCCAAAGGTGATATTTTATATTAATAATTCCAGGAGGAGAACAATGAATTAAAAGCTCAGAATGAAGAACTGAGTCATAAGCTGAAAAAGAGTGGTGTGATCTTAAACCGTGTTAAGGAAGAACTAGCTAACCTACGTGCATCCCATGGGAAGAATGCCTATAATGTGGAAACCGAGCTACAACTTATTGAAAATCTTAAGGCTTGTATCCAACCCTTGATCTTATTGTGGCTTCAAGGTTTAGACCTACTTAGGAAATATTTAAGTTTTATTTTGTTTTAACTGTTACAGAAAGCTGAAGAGGAGAGGGATCAATTAGCTCAGAAATTGACAGCCTTATGCACCAGCATCTTAAAGGTTAGTTTCTATCAGAGAGGGGACAGTTTTCTCTTTCTTTTATATGGGTTGGAAATTGCAACTGAACAGGTGGGGCTGTGTTGGGTTGTGTGTGTCCCATAACAATTTTTGCCCAAATTTGTTTTACTTTTTCAATAAAATGCACTATGGGTGACTTTTAAGCTATTTTCTTATCATACCAATTTGACCATCAGAGAAATGGTTAAAATCGCCTCCTCAAATAACATACAATCAAGATAAATGGTCATAAATTCCAACCTTCTAAGCTTAGAAATCAAAACTAGAGTCTTTGAGAAAGATGGATTCTATACAGCAAATACTTTTTTCTTGTAATTTGTAAGAGTGAAAAAGGAAAAGACATTAATTATCATCTTGGACATAAGGTGCCAAGTAGACTCCTGTCTTTTGTCCAGAAATAGAGATCTGTTTTTGTTCATTTTCACAAGAATAATCATTTTGCATTGAAAGTAAATTACATAATTTGTTTTATTTGTTTTGTTATTCAACTTATATCAGAGAAAATTACATAATTTCAACAGGTAGCTGGCGTAAAAAGGCCGCCGTCATCTGATGTTTATATTACCATGGCCGAAGAAGCATTGGAGGAGTTGGAGAGTCGTGTGGCCGCCCTTCAAAGGGAGGTGCTAGATCTGCAATACAAGGTTATATTTATTAACGAGAAATCAATATAATATTTTTTTATTCTATTACTGTATTTAAGGATCATGTTTAGTGGATTAGGTTTAGTGGATCCATGTTCTAAGGATCATGTTTCCCTTTATCTCCTGTACTCAACTATTTATTGATGTATTGCAAATCAATAGAAGTAAGTTTTCATCATCAATTCTCTGTACCTTAACATGGTATCAGAGCTTTGATTAGCTCTCACGAGAAACAATCGATCCTTCTCTTCTTCCTTCAATCCTTCTCTTCTTCTTCACTGCCAACCCTTTCATCCCTAACAGCAGCAGTCTCGCCTTCATCCATGGCAGCCACAAACTCTTCCTGTTCCAGCACTATCGTTCACGTCACAGCAGCCTCCCACTTTCCAATCAAGCTAACAGCATCGAATTTTCCTGTTTGGCGTAAACAGATTTACTCAACTCTAATCGGCCTTGACCTAGACAAGTTCATTGACGGGTCTCTATCACCACCTGCAAAGTTCCTTGATGCTGAGAAGAAGAAACCGAATCCTGAATTCTCCCAATGGTACCGCCAGGATCAGATCTTAATCGGGGCAATTCTTGGAAGCTGCTCTGATCCGATTCAACCAATCCTATCGTCTGCTAACACCGCTCGTGAGGCCTGGGAACGGCTTACTACCAGCTATGCAAGCATCTCTCGGTCTCGGATTATCTCTCTTAAATCAAAACTCACGAAAAACCCGAAAGGTACACGTTCGGTCTCTGAGTTTTTACATGATATGAGGGCCATTGCTGATGAACTTGCCCTAGCACAAAGCCCTATTGATGAAGAGGACCTCCTAGTTCATATTCTTAATCAACTAGGCGATGAATATGCTACCATTGTTGCTGCCCTCAAGATTCGTGATACCCCAATCTCCTATCATGCTTTATTTGACAAACTGGTTGATTTCGAAAGAGCCCTTAAGGAGTCTGAACATCCGGCTCCAACTCCTGTCATAGTAACAGCCAACTATGCCCAAAGGCAGCCCAATCGTAACATGAATCGGACCTATAGTCAAGAGTCCCAGCAGCGCTCAAACAAGCAAGCAAGCAGCAGTCATTTTCGGTCCAACAGATCAAACAGCGGTAACACCTCTCGTTTATCTCGTCATCAACTATTTTGTCAATATTGCAACATTCCAGGTCATGAAACCCGAGAGTGCAGAAAACTTGCACGTTTTTTGAAAGAGAACAACATCAGCATAAACACAACATCTACTTCAACGCCGGTTGCAAATGTTACCACCTCTCGTCAGGTTCAAGACACCCCCACCTGGCTCCTTGATAGTGGTGCGTCTAACCACATCACTTCTGACCGTTCAACTCTTCACACTGTTTCGGAGTATGGAGGACCAGATGAGATCATCTTAGGTGACGGTAAAAGTCTACCCATTACTCACACAGGACACACAAACATCCACACTCCACAACGTTCTTTATCCCTTCCTGATGTTTTATATGTTCCAAACCTTCGCAGAAATTAATTTCAGTTGCTAAACTATGTCGCACTAACCAAGTTTCTGTTGAATTTTTTCCCTTTCATTTTCTTATTAAGGATCTTCGCACGGGGGCGCAACTAATGCGGGGTGACAATGAGGGCGATCTTTATTCTACTGCCATTCGTGTTCTTCCTCAACTTCATCATACCACCAAAGTCTCCTTGCTCGACTGGCATCACAAACTTGGGCATCCGTCAATTCGTGTTTTTAAATCTTTAGTTTCTACTCTTGGTTTGAAACTTAATGATATGTCTAAACACTCCTTTCATTGTGAATCATGTTCTCTTAATAAAAGTCACAAGCTACCGTTTGGGCCAAATTCATTTATTGCCTCTAAACCATTACAACTTGTGTATTCTGATGTATGGGGGCCGGTTCAAAAATCGGTTGATGGTTTTTCTTACTATGTGCTCTTTGTTGATTATTATTCAAAATACATGTGGCTTTACCCAATTAAAAAGAAATCTGATGTTTCCGACATATTTCCACAATTCAAATCTTTAGTTGAAAAGTATTTCCAAACTCCTCTCATCTCTCTCTTCACCGACAATGGAGGGGAGTACCAAGGGCTCATCCCTTTACTCAACTCTTTGGGTATCTCTCATTTTACCACACCACCACACACCCCGGAACAAAATGGTGTCGTCGAGCGACGTCATCGTCACATCGTTGAGACCGGGTTGTCGCTGCTTCATTTTGCACGACTTCCTCTCACTTTTTGGTCTCATGCCTTTCAGACCGCGGTGTATCTTATTAACCGGCTTCCAACCACCATACTCGGTTCTTCAAGTCCCTATCACATCATGTATGGTCGTTCCCCTTCTTATGACAAGCTCAAGCCATTTGGATGCTTGTGTTACCCGTGGCTTCGCCCCTATACCACTTCCAAACTCCAACCCCGCTCCTCTCGTTGTATTTTCCTTGGTTACTCTCCCTCCAAATCTGCTTACAAATGCTATGATCTCTCCACTCACAAACTTTACCACTCCCGTCACGTTCAATTTGTTGAGGATCAATTTCCCTACAATTGCACCACCACCTCCTTACCTTCTGTTGACGCATTTCTTTCCCACCCCTCCCCACCTTCACAACCCCCCAACCCAACTACATTATCAACCCCGCCCATGCACATTCCCCTACCTATTCCACCATCCGTTGCTTCCTCTCCACCATCCCCACTAGCTTCTTCGACCAGCTCACCATCAAGCCCCTCTCATTCATCCTCCCTACCATCTACTTCTATCTCTTCCACTCCCACTACCTCCTCATCTAATACACCTCACTTACCGGTTCCGCAAAATCCAAACCCTCCTCCCCTCCTCACTTACTCTAGAAAGCCAAAGCACACACCTACCTCTCAAGACACACCATCCACTAACGACACTCTTTTGACCTCCCAACAACCCGCTCGTCCTCGAAAACCAAATCCAAAGTATTACAATGATACATTTGTCAACACCACCACACTTCATCCAATACCGATCACCATTGAACCTTCCACCCCGACCCAAGCTCTAAAGGATCCCAAATGGCGCAAGGCGATGGAAGATGAGTTCAATGCTCTTCTTCATAATGAAACTTGGGAACTTGTTCCTCCACCCTCTCAAAAACCTATTGGCTGCAAGTGGGTTTATCGCGTGAAACGCCACCCTGATGGTTCCATTGCTAAATACAAAGCTCGTCTTGTTGCCAAAGGTTTTCTCCAAGAATACGGGAAGGATTACTTTGACACCTTTAGTCCAGTTACTAAACCGGTCACCATACGCACCGTTCTCTCCATTGCATTGTCAAAAAATTGGTCTTTACGTCAACTTGATGTAAATAATGCCTTTCTTCACGGTACATTACATGAGGATGTCTTTATGGTTCAACCACCGGGCTATGTTCACCCTCAATATCCTAACCATGTTTGCAAATTACGCAAATCTCTCTATGGCCTCAAACAAGCACCACGTGCTTGGTACACGGAATTAGCCACCTTCCTTCTAAGCTTCGGTTTTCGGAAGTCATTCGCCGATCCTTCCCTATTTATCTACCAACATGCACACATAACATCTTATTTCATGGTGTACGTTGATGACATTGTGCTTACTGGAAATGACAACTCCTTCCTCACCCACTTCATTGATACCCTTTCTCATCGCTTCTCTATCAAGGATCTTGGGTATCTACACCACTTTCTTGGGATTGAAGTCATCCCCACTCCCACGGGCCTATTTCTATCTCAACACCGTCACATTCAAGATCTTCTCACCCAATTTCATATGGATGGTGCAAAAGAAGTCACCACCCCACTCAGCCCTTCTGTCGCCCTCACTGCATCCGATGGCTCTCCATCGGCTGATCCGACTCAGTATCGAAAATTAGTCGGCTCGCTCCAATACTTGGCTTTCACCCGTCCTGATGTCTCATTTGCCGTAAATAAACTCTCTCAATTTATGCATTCCCCATCACAAATTCATTGGCAAGCGTTAAAACGTGTCCTGCGATATCTGAAAGGTACTGTTCATTATGGGTTATTCTTAAACCGTCACTCTTCGCTTGATCTTACGGCTTTCTCCGACTCTGATTGGGGTGGAGTGTCAAACGGTGGGAGATCTACTACTGCATATATCTTATATTTGGGCTCCAATATAATTTCTTGGCGTTCATCACGTCAGAAGTCGGTCTCCCGGTCCTCAACTGAAGCAGAATATAAGGCTTTAGCAAATGCGGCTGCTGAAATTTCATGGGTTCAAAACTTACTACAGGATCTCGCCATTCCCACTGCTGAAGTACCGAGACTCTTCTGTGACAATACTGGTGCAACCTACTTATGTGCTAATCCCGTATATCATTCACGTATGAAGCACGTTGCCTTAGACTACCACTTTGTTCGGGAAAAAGTTTCAGCAGGATTACTTAAAGTTTATCACATCCATTCCGCTGATCAACTTGCTGATGTCCTTACCAAGCCTCTACCTCGAACATCATTTCTACATATCCGTTCCAAGATTGGAGTTTCCGACGGCTCCTCCATCTTGCGGGGGCGTATTAACGAGAAATCAATATATTTTTATTATTCTATTACTGTATTTAAGGATCATGTTTAGTGGATTAGGTTTAGTGGATCCATGTTCTAAGGATCATGTTTCCCTTTATCTCCTGTACTCAACTATTTATTGATGTATTGCAAATCAATAGAAGTAAGTTTTCATCATCAATTCTCTGTACCTTAACAATATTTACATATTCTTGTCCTTTCGCATAAATTAAGACTCACAGGTCAACTTCTAGTTCATGAGGAACTAACGCATTTGAATGGTTTAATAGAATCGGATCAGTATTGAACGAGCAAGACTATCTGAACTCATGCCGCAAATGGCTGAAGAAAACAGCAGATCATCTCCATTTCTTTCTACTTTAGATCGGTGAAGTCATATGATGACACCTAAATTCAAGTTTTCTTGAAAAGGTTTTTTTTGTATATTCTCATGAAAGTTTGTATAGTTATAACTTACAAGGCATATTCAAAGGTGACCTCATTGTTATTCTTTTACTCCACTTTGTTAATGACTCAATGAATGGGTCTTGCACATGTATCAATAGAACAATGGGTTGCTTTTTGGTAATAATTTTTGGTATATGATTTATGATATATTACAAACTACTAACAAGCTAGATTTAGTTCATGTATTCAGTTTTTTATTTTTTATTTATTTTTAATTGCTTTTATTGTTTGTGTCAAACTAATGGCTGAGGGATATTCGTTTATAAGAAATGAGGACAATTTTAATCTAATGTTGATTATCATTTAGTTTTAATCTAATGGCGTTTCATGTGATGCTTCGAGTGAGCCACACCAAAAAAATCTCTAATATTAGAAACAGGCAAATATTATTTTTAAAACTCGCAAACCTCATGCTTCATAGTTAAATCAAACAAGTTATATTTACAATAAAAAGCCATTAACATTAAAATTAATTAACCCAATATACCTGCTCAAAATTATCAGAAATGTTAATTCTAATTAAGCAAAAATAACCAAAAATAATATAATTACCTTACGTGTAAAATATTGTTATGAGGTTTCCTTCAGAATTTGATTTCTTCCTTTTCATTATTATTAGTTTTTAATTTCTCTTGGACCGCAATGAAACACTCATCCATAGAACATAATATCTTTTCTAGCAATTTCACCCATTTGGCACCGTCTGTTCTATTTTTCAAGTTTCTTCTCTTTTGTAATTTTGAGTTCTGACTTGTCAAATCAATTCAAAACAATAATTAAATGTAAATTCTATAAAATAACTTGTGCAATGTAGCAAACACATGATCTATCAAACATGAAAGACAAGTTTGGACATAGGTTTGATGACACCCTCCATCCAAGAAGTCGGTGTTTAATTTTCTATGTTGCTCTTTTTTTTTTTAATCATACAAGTCACCTCAAGATACAAACAACATTCAAAGATAGACATTTCTTTTTAAATAAAACACATGCTAGTAATTTAATTTCCTTATAGTAATTTCATCAAATCATGAGTTAATAAATAGATGAAGAAAACACCAAAGACAAAGAGATACGTTTGTGTTAACAATAGAAGTAGAGGGACTAAACTGTCAAATGCAAGTTTCTTTACAACAAAATTTCCCGCCTTTTTATAACCTCAAATCGTATCAATGGAACCATTGTATTTCACTATTTCTTCTACATAATCGATTTCATCAACTCTCAAAAATTGTATCAATGGAGCAAGTTTCTGAAAGGGATAAACGAAAGGGGAAAGCGAAAGTTGAAGAATCAGCAGATGAATCGTTATCGCCAAAAAGCGATATCATCGTCGATGATCAGTGCTTCTTTCTCAATCTTGAAGGTAAGATGATGCTTATAGTTGTTTGTTAGAGGATTTTACTGTTTTTGATTCTGATTTGTGTTCAGTTTCGATGTGAAAGAAGTGGCTGATCGGTGTTCGTTTTTTATTTGATTCCGATCAAATTAGGGTTTGTAGTGATCATTGACTGATAATTTCGTCGATAAGTTAGTTTATCTGGGTTGTATGATTGACTTGGTTGACTTGACACAAAGAAAGGTGATGTTTTGAAGCCCTAGTTAGTCTAGCGTGTAACTTGATTTGATTTCACCTTTTACATACACATTCCTCTGTTATCAGGTGATCTAAATGATCAAATTAGGTTTTCTAGTGATCATTTATCAACAATTCTATTGATTAAAAAGTTCATGTGTGATCTTTTGACATCAAGAACGCTGATGCAATTGAAACCCTAGTTAGCTTAGCGTAAATTTGATTTGATCTCGCCTTTGAATGCAAACATATATCTCTGTTATCAGGTGATCTGAGATTTGAAGATGCAGTTGGTCCTGATTCTCTTGACAATGTGACTAGAAGGGATTTTTGGTTCGTTATAGAGATGTACGTAAGCGTCATATATTTGAAGATGCAGTTAGTTGGTTTAGATTCAGTTAACCATTTTTATTATGCTATTTTTCTCTTCATAGATTCCCAGTTTTCTTGGGGAAGAAGATGAAAGGCTAAAGAGAATTCAAAAGGCATCAGGGGCTACAATTGGGATAGTATCTGATCCAGAAGTCAGGTTTCATCGTCAAGCACATCTGGAATTGTGGGGTACTGTTGATCAAATCAAAATTGCAGAATTGCTCATTCTAGATGCAATCACTGAGGTCATCTTTGAAGTTTGAATTCCAAAACAAGTTTGATCAACTTATTTTAGTTTTGAAGTTGAATGTTAGTCGATACTAACTTCGATTTTGCATTGTTCTTTGCAGATGTATGGAAAGTCGTTTGTCCCCACAACTTTAATGCCACCAACTATCTGTCGTAATGAAGTATGCATTCCTTTACTACAGGTGGTAAAAAAACCCGATTCGACAGAAAACCTTAACTTTCTGATGTTGTACTGTTAAAGTCTTGTTGTTTGTGCCTATGTATATGTTTAGGCTAGCCATTTGTTGGGCATGAATGATGAAAATATTGCGAAAATAGAAGTACGATCCGGTGCTTGGATGCAGGTTTGCTGTTACTAATCTCATAATCTTGATTTTAATGCTTTGCTCATTCTTTTCCTATTTTTATCATAGCTAGTGCAATAATATGATTAAATAGAACTATTTAGGACACTATCCAACCTGTTTTTTGACCCGTTAGAGATAAACCGTAACGCAATCCAATTATGTTAAAATAAAATAAGAGTTGGATCTGATTTTGTTTTGAATTCTTCATGTTGGCGTATTATAGATAACTGATTTAACGTGTTACTAACTGATTTAACATGTTACCCAGGTGGATCCAATTGAGCTTCCTCTTTCAGGGGAACCCTGGATGAGAAGGATCAACATATTTGGTAGTCATCAGCAGATTAGAAGAGTGATGATCATGATTGATAAAATTTACATGTGGTGAGTTTAGCTTTGTCTCGATAATCTTTACTTCATAAAAAACAAATCTCGAAAGGGTTTTTTTTTTTTTTTTTTTTTTTTTTTTTTTTTTTAATAAATTGTTTGAGCATCAGGAATCATACACTCCTGAAGACACTGAGCATCAGGAATCTGGTAAGTTGGAAGATGTCAAAAAGAAACATAATGACTCAGAGCATGCGAAAGAAGTCAAATCTGAGAAGTTAGAAAACATCAATGAATCACCGCTGTTTGCTGCAGCTGAGCGTATGGATCATGTTGCACAAGTCCACAGTTCACCAAATTCGAAGCTCACCACCATATGATTGCTGTGACATAACAAGGTACAAAACACGCGATATCATAGACCTCATTCTTCAAGTAACTAAACTTTGCTTCTAACAATTGTACATCCGTTGACTTTGAATACACTGATAAAATCCTTGCTTTGCACGTACAGTTGATCAAGATCTTACAAGTAAACTGGGAATCTCTGATGGTCATATTAAAATTGGTGGGTCAAGTTGTGAGACAATCACACGGGTCTAAAGTTGGGTTGGGTAGATATTGCCACCACTAAATTTATAAAGCACAAGTTTTCTTGAATTTATTTAAAGATAGTTTAATTATTTGATTATTAGTAAAAGACCTTTTTATAAACTGCACAATGTTCAATGAATTGTTCGTGAACCGTTCGATGGGAAGTTCGATTACCTTCATTCGTTTATTAATGAACAAATTTTTTTAGATTAATTAATAAATAAACACGAACATTTGGTTGTTTCGTTTAGTATATTCATGAACGTTCGGTAATGTTTATGTTCATTCATTTATGGTAGTTTATTCCTGGTGTTCATTAAGGGGTTTTATATATTTTAATTAACATTTAAACTACAAACCCTAGTTGTTTGAAACTTGTTTAGTTGTATCACATCTAAAATTTATTCATCTGAAACTTAGATATTTTAAGACATGATTTTGTGATATTTATGTTTATGATTGTTATATCTAACTTGTCTTTGTTCAGAATCATTAAGTTTATGATTATTACCTCATGTGCTTAACTTTATATTAGTATTAAAGGTGATTATGTTTAATGTTTGAAATTAAGAATGTTAATTTTCTTTTCAAAAAACAGTATATGTTTTTTTGTGTTCATTTTCGTTTGTTTACGCTTGTTTGCGTTCGCTTGGTTATGTGTCATGAACAAGTTTAATTTCTAATGAATGAACACAAACATGAATTCCCATGAACCGTTCTTGAACAAGTTCAATGCTAAACGAACACACGTTAACAAGTTTTGTTTGGTTTTATTCGGTTCATTTATTTGAAGGTAGTTATTGTCTAAGTTTTACAATATAATTACAATAATTTTTGTAAAGTAGAACTCCAGTTAAATAAAAGAACCATCTTTCCATCAGGTAAGATAATAGAGGTGATTAAGGGTTACAAAAGTTAATATTTTAGTCATAAAACTCATACGAATTAATCAATTAAGGTCCATTTTTCTCTTCATTTGATTGGCTAATTTTGGTATTGTTTCTTACAACTAGTTTCTCGAATAAAAGACCAAATAAGTGTCATCAACAAAAGTCATTTCATAATTGAATAATCCAGCTTATGTGCAGTATATTCGGGTTAATTTGGACAATTGGTATTTTTCAGATATGGTTAGACGAAAACCGAAAAATATTGAAAAGCTTTAGGTGCCATGTCGAGATATTCATTTGTATTCAAGTTTAATTCGAATACATAGCTCGAAACGTGTTAGAATAGAATATTAAAATTAGAAAAATGAATTACCGGTTTACTATTTTCACTAAAAGAAACAAAAAACAAACCTGATGTCCATCTTCCTTTGTTGTACGTCCCCAACTGCGTGTTGGTATTGTAGTGGTTAAAGGTCCTAGATAATCTCACTATGATACTTTCTGATTCAAGTATATCAACGATACTTTTAAAATCATAATCGTATAATTAAAAAGAATCAATAATAAGTATGGGGTGTTTGGGATTGCTTATATTTTTAAAAGTTATTTTTGATAAGTAACTTTTAAAAGTAGCTTCATATAACTTTTCAACCCTTTAAAATCTACTTATTAACTTCTTATTCTATGGTTTCCAAATATACATATTGACTTATTATTTATTAACTTTTTAAAAGTTAATAAGTTAAAAATGAGTTAAAAAGTAGATTTATCAAACACCCACTATGTAATGAGTGTTTTGAAAAACATGTATCATAAATAGATAGGGAAATGTCACAATGTTTAGTTGAAACGACACAACGTTTTGTAAAAGAATGTGTGACAATTAAAAACATAAATTTCCCTTCTAATGTCAAATCTGTCAATAATATCTATATATCATGTTAGGAGTGTCTTTAAAATTTCTCCTTTATCATTTAAATTGAATTTAGGTGATTTTCTCATTTTCTCCTCATCATTTTTCACACCCCTAAAACAACTTGTGCGTTTAAGATTCTTTCGTCAACCAAATGGTCAACGCCGGATATATATAATTATATACTCATCGATTCATGATGGATGAGATCTCAACCATCCATCTATGTTCTAATATGATCAAATGGTTAAAAAGCACTCACAATGTGTAAAGATAGATTAATAAATAAATAGAAACAGGTAACCACATACAAGTTGGATCTGTGGCGCAATGGTAGCGCGTCTGACTCCAGATCAGAAGGTTGCTTGTTCGATTCACGTCAGGTTCAATCTTTTTCATTTTTATTTCTTCTTCTGCCGATTGGGCCAAACAGACTTAACTTTTACATAGAGTAGCCCAACACGACACTCATTTTTGGCTACAGAATTAATTTTTACATAGCAAAGCCCAACATAATTCTCAAAGTGATGACATTACTTTGCCTGGAGGTGCACAAAACCAGTTTTTAATCAAACCAGATCGGTTCATAAACTCTTCCGATCGGATAAACACTTGTCTAAACCAGATAGGATTAGAAACCGGCTTCCTTAACCGGTTTCAATGAATAGGCGTTGTGTCAGTTCGAACCTGTTACAAATCAGTTTCGGATCATGAACACATCTCTGCCAAATTTTCCCAATGATAAAACAGCCTCTCTCATTAGTCATACGTTTTTACTTTAATAAGCATATAATTTATACTGGTTTTATTCATTTTAATCAAATTAGTTGACATACATTACTAATTTGGTTTTGTTATATAGTTTAATTTGTAATCATCATTTCTCAAAATTGCTCATCAATTACATTATATTAGAACAATATATAAACCCAAACATTAAATCCAAGAGTAGAACAGCACATGCAATATTAGTTTCTTACAATCTCAATATAAATAAACTAATCAAAGATTATAACAGTCAGATCAGCTGTTACAAAGTTCACAAAGATCTATAAGTTGATGTTTCTAGAAAGAACATAATCTAGTTCTACAACAATCACCTGCCAGATCAGCAGGTTATGTTTTACAACTTGCCTCCCTTAGCTACAATACCCTTGCCTTCCAGAGGCATACAATTGGTAATTTTTTCGGGTGATTGTGAGTAAGCTGCTTCATTAGGTCAACGATCAACTCTCGTCATAAAAGCACGGATGAACATAAAAGCGGACCCAACATCAGCCATAACTACCAGACTGTTCCCCTGAAAATCCACTGCCATATGAAGCGGACCCCGTTTGTAAGCTACCATACGATGCAGCTCCGGTTTGTACACTTCCAGCAGCCACTCTGGCTTCCTTAACTGTCTTATCTTGAAAGCATCTTTAGGCAGTGGTTGGCTTTGAACAGTGCTAGTGTCGTCGTCATCTTGCCCTATATAGGTTTAAGTCAAACAAAGAAAGAAAAAGTCAACATGAGTCATATACCCTCCTGTCACAACACTAGAGAATAAGAACAATGACGTTACAACATAATCCAGATTGACCCATTTGTATATAAAAGGGTCGTTATTGCCACCTTTATTAAAACAAACATAAAAGAAAGATATATGACATACTGTCTGCATCTTTTCTTTTCCCATGTTGTCTGTCTCTTGTTTTGAACAAATGGGATTTGCTAGATCCGGATACATCGCTTGAAGCCGGGCCCACTTGTGGCTGAGTCGTTAATTTCCCAGGTTCCCCAACTGGTAAAATGCTTTGTAGACATATTGATAGAACATAATCAACATCAGGCAATGGACCTAAACCATGTAGCAGAAATGGTCAAGATTATAGACATCCAACTCACACAAAAAAGTCAACTGTCTAATTGACTTTCAAGTCAAAGTCAATATGAATAAATGATTTTACCATCTGCAGGAGGCAAACTTGCTATAAATGCTGCCAAAGCAGGCGGCAAGGCTTTTGGAATGACATTAGGTATGGCTGGCACCCCACTAGTGCTTAATAATGATGGTGCACTAGAACTAGGCAATGGAGTAGCGGTAGATGGAAGAGCAGGTGTGGTTAAACCTGAGGGAAAATGATAACTACATGTAAAATAAAAAAATAGATAGATAAATAAATTTAATCTACATTATAGCATACCCGGTTTTTGTCTTGGGTCGTACACCGCCATCCTCGAGGTATCTGGATAAATAAGTTTAGAGGATACGTTTGAATTTAAAAGCTGCCCGGGGTTTTTTCTGCATTAACAAGAGCAAGCATAAACACTAAATATAATTATCAGATGACCTTTTATATACATGGTAGAATATGAACTACAAAACCTGCTACATTTGCTAGAGTTGATTTGTCAACTTTCTTTTTCATGTTACTCGTAAGCCACTGAAATAAAACAAAAAACCCTGAGTAGAAATTTCACATATGCACGCACACACACATGCTCTATTAATATAAAAAATAAGAAAATAATTTACATCTTGACGAGATAAATGATCGAGTTCATTGAAGAGCATGGCCATAAGTCCATAAAACTATATCTTGAGACAACATCTTGCAAAGAATTCTCTAAAGCTGATGTTCCTTCTTCACTTGTACTTGCAAGGGCTTCTTTCCTTCTTTGTTCCACCTGTATGAAAACAATAATTTTGAAAATATAAATTAGATGTTAAAAAGTATAAAATAGAGTGAAGTACAAAGTATGTGGGATTGCCTTCAACATGCTAGCGAGATCTCCATATGTCTGCTCAAACTGCGAGAATCTCTTCCAAACCTACAGCACAATCAACTAATACTAAATAATTATACTAGATACAATCATAGTGAAGGAGAATGCACCTCAACAGACTCTTCAGGTGGAAGTGAGCTTAAAGCACGTTCAAATAGAGCCCTGATGTTTCTGTCATCATTCAAACGAGATAAAAAATCCGCATACCTGAAACAAAGTAAAGTAATTATGCATATCCACAAAATGACCTACAGATGCAATCTTTAAAACTGAAATGAGGATAAGGAAGAACATACTTACTCAAGAATGTATCCGGGCTCATGCATAAATCTTTTCAACCCTGCTTCAAACACATTATGCGCAATCTGTTTACAGAGTGCAAGAGCAAAATAAACTTAGGAATACATTCATTATTATTTAAAGAAAATTATTCATAGACATTTGGAATCACTTCCACAAATCTTCAAATACTAATATTGTAACTTTGTAAGATGTTTGGTTAAGGTCAAAGAAAAGAACAAATGCAATACAGAGGGCATTACCTTCGCATCCTTATCCATACAAAATGCCATTGTTGCATAAGCAACATAAACATGATAAGTACAATTTGGAGACTTCCGTGCATCCAAGAAATACTTTTTAGCTGCTTCAACACCTTCCGTTCTTCTTAAGAATCTAATAAACTGCATATCAAAATATAATTGATTATCGAACATAAAAGCCATAAACAAAATATTTTTTTCCGTCAAATATATAAGCGTAAAACAATAATTAAATAACAGTATGTAATGTATATAAGCAATGAGAAAACTCACAACAATGATTATCCAAAAACATATACCTGTATATGTGATAATGCAGTTGCATTAACACCATCGCCTAGAAGGCTTTCATATACTTTTTTAGCAGCCTGAAGCCAAGAAAGTAAGAAAAATGGATGCTGAAGAGAATATGCAAATGAGGAAAATCAAATGCCATGATTAGCATAATACCTGAATTGCCCCTCGGGATTCCTCAAGTTCAGCATAAGCATACCTTAGCATTGAACAATCTTAACATGAAGTTAGCCAACACAGTTGACTGTGATTAACATATAAAACAATAAGGATATGCAGTTCTACTTCTAAATAAAAATGTTCATCAGAATTACCAGGAAGAGCCTTCAAAGATCGTTGATATACTTTAATTGCAGAATCTATTGAACCACATTTTGCATGCCATGTAGCATAGTCAAACCATATATCCGGATAATGATATAAATACATGAGGCACTGGAAAGAGAGAAATACAAAAGGATTATTCTTTTATGAAAAAAAGTTGAATATAGATGAGAACTACTGGCATATAATCGAGCACAAATGTGCCTTACATTTACAGCAAAAAATTATTAAGATTAAAATAATTAACCCAATATACCTGCTCATAAGTAAATGAGATGCGCTTATTAGCAGACACAGTATCTATCCTTTGAGGATTTTCCCTGAAAATTGGAATATTAATACTAAAGTGATGAACTACAAAGCATTAGAATTACACGTTTATTTCAATTCTAGCATCTGACAAATTAGTTATGAAACAGTAGAACTACTCTGAGACAATGTCAAAATACTAGATAAGCAGAAAACCAATGATGGACAGTATTTCAATTAAAAACTAAAGAACGAAGAATAATCTAAGGCCGTAGTAGCTATAATTGTAAGATGGAGATATAGATATAATACATGCATAATAAGAAAAACAAAAAGCATGCTTCTTTTCTTACTTCTCAAATGCTAAGAATCTCTTCCATGCTGTCCATTGCAATTCTTCCTGTCAGAGCAAAGAAATAGTGACAATTATAAAAGCAACAAAGAAAATGTATCCATGCATACATACACGTAAACAATAAAAGAAATAGACAAGAAATTACCTTAAGAGAACCAGATGGTGGGACAGCAAGCATGTTCCAATCAATTTCATCAAAGTATTTCTTTCGCTCTCTATAGACAGCCCTTGCACTGTTATATTTTGGCTGATACTCAGATATCAGTCCTTTAGCCTGTATAATGTATAATAGCATCAATCAAGATACACATATATCATAAAATCACAAGTCGCCATCTGGGCGAGTTGGCAAAGGGTCAAAACAAATTCAGGTTAAACATGACATTTTATATATGTTGGAACAGGACGGTCCAGGCTTGGTTTGTTCATTTTCTTAAAAGTTAATTTACGTTAATTATGACTACAATAGCAATATTATTACAATAATAATCTAAACTCGAACACTAAGGGAAACTATGCATAAAGAGGGCATTAAAGTCCGTGAAAATAAGCATAAAACATAGAATGCCACACCTCAAGAAGCTGTATTAACTAATTATAAAAAGTTGAATCATAACTCACAAAGGTTATACAACCTAGGTATTTTTCCATAACTCTTTTTTGTCAGAAAAAAAATTGCTGAATTTTAGTTTATGGAAAAGAAAGTTACCAGAGCACGACTAACTGAGTTTTCAAAATTCTCATAGTCTCTCCAGTGTTGCTCAATATGATGAGTAGGTGTCACAATTGCCTTTTGGTATACTTTCCTTACAGCAATCATTCTCTGTGACTCTTCTTGTGGGTTTTGGGCCTGCACCATCACATCTTTCAGATAATTAACATACATAATGATACAAGAATTATAATTTTTTTGTGTGTAAAAACAAATTAGCTTACTAACCGGTAAGGACTTCAAAAAGTTAAGATAATCAGTCCACACAGGTCCAGAGCCAATGTCAGATCCTGCTCATCAAGCGATGAAAAAACATCAGCAGAAAACAAGTTCAAAAGTAAATTCTTCGCCCCTCATAGATATTGAGTAGCTTATAAATAGGGTGAATTTATTTCCTCCATCAGGTAGTCCATTAAATGATGCCCAATAGTATTAAGACAGTTTTTTTCATATCATGAGAAGCATGATGAAAATAATTAATTACAAAGATAAAAGTTCAAAACTTGACAAAAACTAATAATGCATTTCCTGATCAAAATACAAATTTACATTGTTATATCATCTGTTGCTTAAGAACTATTCTAAATCATAACGAGTTCAACAAACTCATAAATGTTGTTACAAAAAAAAAAAAAATACATACACGGTCGCAAAAATTAAAACAATATCAGTGTCATTTCAGAGGACAAGGAAAGATACCAACCAACATAACTGAGCATAAAATCAAAAGCTTTCCTGGTTCCTCCTGACCCTCTAACCCCTTCTTTTCATTGACTTTCCTAATAAAATTAATATAGCACCGCCTACAAAAATACATAATAAATCAGAATAATCCATATTAGCAACAAAAAATCACAAAACCTTAACTAAAAATCAGCAGAAAAACTTAAGATAAAATCAAGAGCAACACAGTTGTACTAATTAGCTGAAACTACAGAAAGAAGATAACAAGATGGAGATGTCATACCATAGAGGTATTTGCAGGCAATTCAAAAGGCATCTGCTAAATATCTGTTTTGTTGCATCATCATTATTTGCAGCCATATGTGCTTCTACATACTGTTTCCAATATTTTGCCTAACAACCAGACACAGTCAAAATCATCTTCCAACAACTGATACTATCAATTAAACCCTAACATAGAAATCTGAACAAGTTACCATCGCAATACAAACACCATCAGAGCTCTATGTATGATTATGTATCAATTACTAAAATATATATAATCTGTTTCAAAAAAGAAAATGATATTTTTTTCCAACATCTAGCAGATGATTATGAACTTACAGCTGTGGGGAAAGTAGCCAAAAGCTTCTCATACACAGGCACCGCCTCCGATATCGGCAATCGCTAACAAACGATAAACAAAATCACATTAAACTGAAAGCAAAAGGTATCACCAACAGCAAAAACTCAAGCAAACTTTCATGTGCTCACCGATGCTTCGTTCGCAAGTGCTTCTGCAGATTCAACGCTGTATTTGTCCTCCATAGCCCTAATCTCTGTGTGTGTATTTGTTCAGGCGATCGAGAATGGTGGTCGAATAGTTGATTTGGGATTCAAATTACTAGGGTTTTAAGAGAAAGCAAAGGAATTTGATGAGGAAGTTGAGAACTGATGAAGAGTGAGTTGAGTATTCATGAGATATAAGTGAGGAATGATCGTGAATTAAGATTAAGGCGGAGCACCGCCGTGGTGCGGTGGCGGAACGGAGGAGGTTGGCGGTGAATGGTGAATTCGACCGGTGTCACGAAGGCGACTCGAACCAGCAACCAAGCTTTTGTGACTTCTGATTAAACTATAACTTACTTTTTGGAAAACATTTTACTTAGTTAAGTGAAACTTTTTAAGTTGAGATGATTTGATTCTAAAGTGAAACTTTTTAAGTTGAGATGATTTGATTCCGAAGATCAAAACATAGATAAAAATGAGTAATATATCTAGTATGTTACGGTGTTACAAGACTTGATATTGAAACGAAACAATCATTGAAGAAGATGGTAACAAAATATAAATAAAAAGAAATATAAGAATGTAATTTAAAAACTAAATAAGAAAAGGAAAAGAAAACTGAAAACCCAATTTGTCATCCCGGGAGTCGAACCGTGTCACCAGGTTTAACCGAAAAGTACAACTTCACCATGACACTGATTGAGTTTGTATGAAAAGTCATTCTCAGGGGCTGTTTGGGATTGCTTTTTTCCAACTCCTTTTGACTTTTGGAGGGGTGAAAAGATCAAAATGCTCCTTCAAAAGTCACCAGAAGTTAAAAATTTTAACTTCTGGTGACTTTTGGAGGGGTATTTTGGTCTTTTCACCCATCCAAAAGTCAAAAGGAGTTAGAAAAAAGCAATCCCAAACAGCCACTCAGTAGCATATAAAAGCTGGTGTTGTGGTTAGTGGTTTGTGATTGGAGACCGACATTGAGAAAAATGTTTAAGTATAACGAAAGAATAGTAGTATCGAAACTTTTAGGGAAAAAAACTAAGAGAAAATTACAAAAATAGTCCCTATGGTTTGATCAAATTGCAAGTTTAGTCTCCAGATTTTAAAAATTGCAAATTTAGTCCAAACATTTGAAAGTTTGTTGCAAATTTAGTCCACACCATTAGTGTCCGTTAGTTTTTAACGATATGGGGACTAAATATGCAATATGATCAAACCATAGGGACTAATTGTGCAATGTGCTCTAAAAATTAAAAAAATTGAAAATCAAATAAAATTTAAAAGAAATAAAAATCAAACATAAGAAATTCACATAAACATCAATAATAAAATTCAATAATTTTTAAAAAAATAAAATAAAGGTTAAAAAATCAAATCAAATTCAAAACTAAATAAAAGTAAAATAAAACGCATGTAAAAGAGAAAGCGAGAAGTATTGAAAAAAAATATGCGATTAAAGTAAAAATTAAATAAAATCAAACAAAAATTAAAAATACAACTGAATAAACATTTATAGAATTCAAAATAAATATTGAAAAAATCATGTTGAAGTTAAAAAATAAAAAAACGGTTCGATTTCATTTTCATTTTTTGGATTTATACTTTCACAAGGTTTTTGGGATCTTCGATTTAAACATAACATATGAACTTCGTAAAAAATAATTATAAAAATTAAAATGAGATCAAATTGTTTTTTTACTTTTTTAACTTCAACATGATTTTTTTAATATTTATTTTACATTTTATAAATGTTTATTCGGTTGTATTTTTAGTTTTTGTTTGATTTTATTTAATTTTTACTTTAATCGCATATTTTTTTTCAATACTTCTCGCTTTCTCTTTATACATGTATTTTATTTTTACTTTTATTTAGTTTTAAATTTGATTTGATTTTTTAACCTTTATTTTATTTTTTTAAAAAATATTGAATTTTATTATTTATGTTTATTTGAATTTCTTATGTTTGATTTTTATTTCTTTTAAATTTTATTTGATTTTCAATTTTTTAATTTTTAGAGCAAATTGCACAATTAGTCCCTATGGTTTGATCATATTGCATATTTAGTCCCCAGATCGTTAAAAACTAACGGACACTAACGGTGGGGACTAAATTTGCAACAAACTTTCAAATGTTTGGACTAAATTTGCAATTTTTAAAATCTGGGGATCAAACTTGCAATTTAATCAAACCACAGGGGCTATTTTTACAATTTTCTCAAAAACTAAAATTCTTTCGGTTTGACTTTCTAATGGGTATTTTAAAAGGATGATTGGTGCTAATAGTCAAGGTTTTAAAATCTTCATTCTCCAAGGCTTCATTTAGTTATTCTTCAAGCAAGAGTTTTTCCGGACATATCCTATTTGAAAGTTTTTAAAGAGAATTATAAAAATTTGGTAAAATGTTTGTATAAAAATTTAAAGTTTTAAAATGACGTTTATAAGAGGCACGTGTGAGTTTTTATTAACAAATAGCTAAATTTTTTTACTAATGTTATTCAATAGTCTAATCTGCAATGGTAAAAAAATCAACGGAAAGTCGGAAAGTCGTGTGATGTCGTCATCATATAGGGGTTAGAAGTCGCATTACTTGTTAGTTATATTTTTAGATGTTAATTATTATAATTCTAAAGTATATTTATTGCATGTATTTTTTGTTTATTTCATATAATAATAGTTTTATGAGATAGAATATGATTGGTGTGTTTTGGTTGTTTTTATAGGTTCATGCAATTGGGAAAAAAAGAAAAAAACTTAAAAGAAAATATTATTAAAAAAAAGAATCCTGAATTTTTAAAGAGTGTAGGAAAATTCCTAAAGTTTAAGAATTTTTATTGAAAATAATTATCCATGGGTTTATTTTAAGATAGTGAACAAAAAGTCTAAAAATGTGGATCGGGAAGTTGTAGGAGGATAATAAATAGAAGAGGGCTAGAAAATTAAAGAGACATCTTGAGTCATCTAGGAAGAATCTACCAGGAAAGAATCTTAGAAATCATCTTGCGAGTGAACTTTGTGGAGCACCTAAGGGTCGACGAGGAAGAGAACAAATTGGAATCTTGATGATATCTCATTGTTGAGAAATTATTTCAAATTTTTTGGTCTTAGTTTGTAAGTTTTCTTATTTGTTTTGACATTAACTTATTCATCATATTTGGCTAGGACACTTTTAGTTTCAATATTAAGGTTTAATTTCTTTGATTTGGTTTGAACTTATGTAAATTGCTTATGAGATCTTTTTATTTTAATGGTTTTTTTGTTTGAATCTTGATCTTAAACCCATATCTACTTCAGTATATATAAGATTGTTAATAAAATTTGTCACTTTATTACTTTTTCTAAAGGGAAGCAAGAAGTTATGTTTGGGATGAACCATAACTTTGAAAGTATTGCAAGGACCACTTTCCATTACCATTTATAGAAGGCTAAACGCCTCAACTCGTAAGGACCATTTCCCATTACCATTTATAGATCAAATACTGGAAAGATTAGCAAGTAAGTCTCATTATTGTTGCTTAGATGGGTGTTCTGGTTTTCATCAGATACCTGTTGCATCGTAGGACCAATTAGAAAACAACGTTTACATGTACTTTCGGTATGTTTACATACCAGCGGATGCCCTTTAGGCTTTGCAATGCACCCGCCACATTCCCAAGGTGCATGGTAAGTATGTTTTCTGATTATATTGAAGAGATAATTGAAGTTTTCATGGATGAAGTCACCGTGCATGGAAATTCTTTTATGAATGTTTGGAAAACTTGACTAAGATTTTAAAAAGATGCATGGAAATTGTTCTTGTTTTAAAATTATAACAAATGTCATTTTATGGTTGATCAAGGTCTTATTTTAGGTCATATTGTCTCTTCAAAAGGCTTAGAGGTTGATAAAGCTAAAATTGATTTTATTAAATCTTTACCTTATCCTAATAGTGTGCACGAAGTGCGTTCTTTTCTAGGTCATGCAGGATTGTACCAAAGATTTATCAAAGATTTTTCCAAGATAACAAGACCAATGTATGAACTTTTACAAAAAGATGTAGAATTTGTGTTTTACGAAGCATGCTAGCTAGCTTTTGATACCTTGAAGACTTCATTGGTTAGTCCACCAATAATCCAACCACCAAAATAGTGCTTACCATTCGAGATCATGTGTGATGCAAGTAATCATGCGGTAGGAGCGGTATTGGGTCAAAGGAAAGATTGAGTGCCACATGTGATCTACTATGCTTCAAGAACCTTAGACCATGCTCAAAGCAATTACTCAACCATGGAAAAGGAGCTTTTAGCTATTGTTTTTGCTTTAGGTCGTCACTCTGCTACGTCTAGCTTATCCTTTAGGCACCTTTGGAAGGCAGGAAGTGTGACAACGTACACGCTTCCCTTTACTCCATGCCATAGGGCCTTTTCATCAGTTGCAGGGTTTGGTGGCCCGAAATTGACTTAGCTTTGCCAAAAGGCCTCGTCTCTAAAAGCCCGGCTCGCGAGGCTTCCCTCTAGCAGTAGAGTTCCAAACCTCATCTCGCTCTTGTGACATGTTATGTTTCCCCTCTCTATTCCCAAGTAAAGGGTGAGTCCCATGCGGCCAAGCCGAGGCAAGAGCTATACCTTCTGGAACCAGAGCAATAACTGCTATAAAGGAAGCAAATTTAGACAATATTTATTGGGTACTAAAGTAATTGTGTATTCTGATCATGCAGCTTTGAGGTACCTCGTGACTAAAAAGGATGCCAAGCCGAGACTTATCTGATGAGTGCTCTTACTTCAAGAATTTGACTTGGAAATCAGAGAAAAAAATGGAAAGGAAAATCTTGTGACGGGTAACCTCAGCAGGACAAAATAATGAGAAGTCAATGCCTTTAAATGACTCATTCTATGATGAACAACTATTTGCTACTCAAATCACTACTCCTTGGTATGCCAATATCGTAAACTACAAAGTGGCAAATACTTTTCCGTTCGATCTTTCCCACGCCTAAAAATACAAGATAAAAAGGGAAGTAAGAAGATATGTTTAGGATGAACCATACATTTGGAAGTATTGCGCCGATCATGTTATAAGAAGATGCGTCGACATGAGCGAGGTAACTTCTATTTTAAAATTTTTCACAAGCTTGTGGCGGGCATTTTGGCCCAAAACAGACAACACACAAGGTACTTGACTCAGGTTTTTACTGGCCAAGCGTATTTCTTGATTCATATATGTTTTGCAAGTCTTATGAACGATGCCATAAAACAAGTAATCTAAATGCTAAAGATCAAATTCCCCTCCCACCCATTCCTGTACATGAAATCTTTGATGTATGGGGCATTGATTTTATGGGTCCTTTCCCATTATCGTTTAGTATGTTTATATATTATTAGTCGTGGATTACGTCTCTAAATGGGTAGAGGCAAAGGCCACGAGAACTAATGATGCTAAGCTTGTTTCAGGTTTTGTGAAAGCTAATATATTTAGCAGGTTTGGCGTGCCAAGGGCATTCATAAGCGATAGAGGATCAGACTTTTGTAACAAGACGATCGAAGTACTTTTCAAGAAATATGGCGTTACATATCGTGTGTTAACAACTTACCATCCATAGACGAATGACCAAGTTGAGATTTCTAATTGGGAGATAAAGTCGATACTTGAAAAGATGGTTAACCCAAATCGTAAATATTGGAGCTTGCGTTTGAATTACGCATTGTGGACATACCGCACCGCCTACAAGACATCCATAGGTATGTCACATTTTCATCTCGTATATGGAAAGACTTGTCGTCTTCTGGTTGAATTAGAACACAAGGCTTTTTGGGCCATTAAGCAATTCAACATGAAGATTGATGAAGTCGGGGTTTATCGTAAACTACAAATTCAAGAGTTGGAAGAAATCTGTAATGATGCTTTTTGAGAACTCTTGATTATATGCCTTATGTGATTCTTCTTATACTTTAATTCTTATCAATGCACACACAAATCTTAAATCATATTCAAGGCATTGTGTGACTAAATCAAATGGTTTTCAAAATGAGCTTTGAATCGTTATTCGTGGTTTTCAAAATCTCGTCAAAGTCTCTGTCTCACAACTGAATACATGCAATGCTGGAAGAGTGGGATGCCTGTATCTCGAGGTGTTCTGTCTAGGCAAGGTATTCGTATAAATCCAAATCAACCGATGGATCTGTCTACCTTACCTGGGAACCCTCGGGGTGAGTATCTGCTTATAGGTACGCATGTCTTCAACAAGGTTGTGTTAGACATAACACTTTGATTAGTCAACGTACTCGCTTTGACTTACAAATCAAACGATTACACTTGGAACATCCCATTGTTATTATGCCAAATTTCTGATTGTCGTTTTCATAGCCGATAATACCCAATTCTCATAAAATATCTTAATGATATTTCAGAATGGCTTCTCGACAAATCCGTTCACGGTCTAGAAACTCTGGCCGCAAGATTGCTGCTATTGTAGCACGTGAAGTTGCTGCTGTTATCCTAACTCTGCTTACCTATTTGAACCAAGGCAACAATGCTGATCAAAACCCAATTGCACCAAACCCTCCCCAAACTTGTACCTACAAACATTTCAGTTCTTGCAACCCCACTAAGTTCAGTGGAACTGAATGAGCTACCGGATTACTACAGTGGTTCGAAAGCATCGAGAACACTTTCCTAAACAGCGAATGCCCCGAAAATCTAAAAGTCCGGTATGCCACGAGTGTTCTCCAAAAACGCGCACTTACTTGGTGGAATGGAGAGAAAAGAACACGTGGCCCCGAAACTGCTCTAGCCTTAACATGGGCTGAAGTTAAGGAGCTCATGACTAAAGAGTTCTGCCCAAGAAATGAAGTCCGGAAACTAGAAGCTGAATTCTGGGAGTGAACCCAAGACAGTGGCGAGAACCTAGCATACACTAACCGATTTCACGAATTGAGCCTTCTGGTACCGCACCTTGCTACCCCTACCTCCCGAGCCATCGAGAAATATATTGGTGGACTACCCATGCAGATTCAGGATACGGTGTTAGGAAGGAATCCTTCGACACTAGAAGATGCTATTAGGCTGGCTGCGCAGTTAACCGATAATCATGTGAAAGCCGGTTCTTTAACCAGGAAAGGATCGAAGAAGAATACCGATAAACTTCCTAACGAAACCGTCAAAACCGACCAACCCGAGCCTTCCAGGAATAAGAAGAGGAAGGCCAATTCTCAAAACTTTACTATGATTACCCCTGCTGTGCCAATTAATCAAGTCCCTCCAACTCGTCAACCAACAGTAAACAACAAACCGCTAATGAAAAAGCCATATGCTGGACCCTTTCCGCAGTGTAACCACTGCAAGTATCACCATCCCGCTAACGTTCAGTGTCGTCAATGCATAAACTGTGGTCGTTTTGGGCATACATTCAACGTGTGCAAGAATACTGCAAGGGTTCCAGTGGCCACACTGACTGTTCAGCATACCCCGACAATCACGCAAGCAAGAGCTTGCTACCAATGCGGGGATCCTAACCACTTCCGCAACCAATGTCCGAAGCTTCTCAAGGCCATCCCTGCAGCTCAAGGTCGAGCATTCAACATCAACGCTCATCAAGCTCAAACCAATAACGATGTGGTGAACGGTATGTTTCTAATCAATAATCATTATGCTTCAGTCTTGTTTGATACCGCGCCGACAAAAGTTTTGTATCCTTAGAATTTGAGCCTTTGCTTGCTAGTGTGAGAACTAAGTTGGAGAAACCGTTTAAGATAGAAATAGCCGACGGGAAACCTATCACAATCGATTCAATTATTCCAAACTGTACCCTTAGTCTTAGCGAACATGATTTTTCTATCGACCTTACACCGATGCAACTTGGAAATTTCGATGTCATTATCGGCATGGATTGGTTATCTAAGAACCATGCTGAAGTTGTTTGTTTCGAGAAAATCATCCGAATCCCTCTTACGCCCGAAAAGGTGTTAAATATTTATGGGGAAAAGCCTTCCAAAGGACTTAAACTCATGTCTTGCACCAAAGCCCAAAAGTATCTCCGTAAGCATTACGTGGCTTTCTTAGCCCATATCGTGAAAACGGATAAGAAACCTAGGAAGATTGAAGACATTCCGGTTATTCGAGAATTTCCCGAAGTCTTTCCCGAAGACTTAACCGGTCTTCCCCCTGTTCGTCAAGTTGAATTCAGGATCGACCTTGTGCCTGGTGCAACTCCCGTGGCAAAATCACCTTATCGTCTTGCACCTTCCGAAATGCAAGAACTTGCTAGCCAATTGCAAGAACTATCAGACAAAGGATTCATTCGCCCGAGCTCATCACCATGGGGAGCTCCAGTCTTATTCGTGAAGAAAAAGGATGGTTCTTTTCGCATGTGTATCGACTATCGAGAACTCAACAAACTCACAATCAAGAACCGTTACCCATTACCCAGAATCGACGATCTGTTTGATCAGCTTCAAGGAGCCACTCATTTCTCAAAGATCGATCTTCGTTCTGGTTATCACCAACTCCGTGTGCACGATGATGATATTCCAAAAACCGCTTTCCGAACGAGATATGGCCATTACGAGTTTACAGTGATGCCATTCGGGTTAACCAACGCACCGGCAGTATTCGTGGATTTAATGAATCGCGTGTGCCGACCATACCTAGACAAATTCGTGATCGTATTCATCGACGACATTTTGATATACTCCAAATCTAAATCCGATCACGAAAACCACCTTCGTCTAATACTCGAACTTCTGAGAAAAGAGAAACTCTACGCCAAATTCTCAAAGTGTGAATTCTGGCTTAATGAGGTTCAATTTCTTGGTCACAAAGTAAACAGCAAGGGAATTCACGTTGATCCAGCAAAGATCGAGGTGGTAAAGAAATGGGGAGAACCTAAAACTCCTACGGAGATTCGTTCATTCCTTGGTCAAGCCGAATATTATCGACGTTTTATTCCTAACTTCTCTAAGATTGTTGTGCCACTCACTGCTTTGACCCACAAGGATAAGCCTTTTTCTTGGGGGCCTGATCAAGAAAAAGCATTTCAAACCCTCAAGCGAAAGTTGTGTGAGGCGCCGATTCTAACACTTCCTGATGGAAACGACGAGTTTGTTGTCTACTGTGACGCTTCAAAACAAGGTCTAGGTTGCGTTCTCATGCAGCGAGGTAAAGTTATAGCTTATGCCTCAAGACAATTGAAGATTTATGAGAAAAATTATACGACGCACGATCTTGAATTGGGTGCTGTCGTATTCGCACTCAAAATCTGGATACACTATCTCTATGGCACTAAATGTGTTGTATTCACCGATCATAATAGTCTCCAGTACATCTTCAACCAGAAGGAGCTTAACATGAGACAACGATGTTGTGTCGAACTACTCAACGACTACGACTGTGAGATTCGTTACCACCCCGGTAAAGCTAATGTCATAGCCGATGCATTAAGTAATCATCGGAGCAGACGAGGGAATGATTGATTGTTCATAACACATGGTTGTCTAATAGTGGAAATAATATTAAAATCAGATTACAAGATAACATACGTTTAACATACACAAATACAACAATTGAAACCACAAATAGTAATTGTCTTTTATTTTGACTAAGTCCGGGTCTTAAATGAGCACGTAGAAGTCCACTATCTTGCTTAACCTGAGACAACGATGTTGGGTCGAACTACTCAATGACTACGACTGTGAGATTCGTTACCACCCCGGTAAAGCTAATGTCGTAGCCGATGTATTAAGTCGTAAGGGTCAAGTTATGCTTCAAAGTGTTACCATTCAAACCAACCTCTTGACCCGTATACTCGAAGCTCAACACGAATCAGTCACCGAGGGCAACACGTATGAGGAAATGTCATGCGGTGCTGAACTCCAAATGGAAATCAAGTCGGACGGACTACTGTATTTTCTAAATCGACTTTGGATTCCGAATCGCGATAACCTTCGAACAACCATAATGGATGAGGCTCATAAGGCTCGTTATTCTATTCATCCGGGAGCAGATAAGATGTTCATGAATCTTCGGAACCAATATTGGTGGCCCGGCATGAAGAAGGATATAGCCTTGTATGTATCTAAATGCCTCTTATGTTCCAAAGTCAAAGCCGAGCATCAACGTCCCTCTGGATTACTCGTACAACCGAGGTTCTATTATAGAAATGGGAAAGCATATCCATGGATTTCATCACCAAGCTGCCTCGTACCGCTAGTGGTCACGATAGTATCTGGGTTGTCATTGATCGATTGACTAAGTCGGCTCATTTCATTCCAATTCGGGAAGATTATCGAGTCGAGAAATTGGCTCGTATTTACATCAATGAAATAGTCAGTCGGCATGGTGTACCTTTAGATATTATCTCTGATCGTGATGGTCGTTTCATCTCTCATTTCTTGAAAAGTCTCCAATCAGCTCTCGGGACTCAACTAAATCTTAGCACAGCGTATCACCCGCAAACCGACGGTCAGACTGAAAGAACGATACAAACCCTCGAGGATATGCTCCGGGCTTGTGTCATTGATTTCAGTGGATCGTGGGATTCTCATCTTCCGTTGATCGAATTATCTTACAATAACAGTTACCATACCAGCATCCAAATGGCACCATTTGAGGCCTTGTATGGCCGAAAGTGTCGACCTCCCATCTGTTGGTCTGAAGTTGGTGAATGACAGATTACTGGTCCGGAATTGATACAAGAAACAACAGACAAAATTCATAAGATCCGTGATAACTTGGTCGCTGCTAGAAATCATCAAAAGCATTATGCTGATAAAAGACGTAAGCCCATGGAATACAATGTCGGTGATCTCGTACTTCTTAAGGTATCACCTTGGAAGGGAGTGATTCGCTTTAGGAAGAAATGGAAGCTAGCACCTCGTTACGTGGGTCCATTCAAAGTGCTCGAGCGAATTGGGAAAGTGGCCTACAAGCTGGAACTACCCCAAGAACTCACCAACATACATCCGACGTTTCATGTTTCAAACCTCAAGAAATGTCTTGCCGATGAAAATCTCCACATCCCACTCGACGAAGTCCAGATTGATGAATCTATGCACTTTATTGAGAAACCTGTGGAAATTATGGATCGGGAAGTCAAACAACTCAAACGTAGCCGGATACCTATTGTCAAAGTCCGCTGGGAATCTAAACGTGGCCCAGAGTTCACCTGGGAACGTGAGGACCAAATGAAATCCCAGTATCCTCATCTGTTCGTTTCAGCCTCCTCGTGATTTAAAATTTCGGGACGAAATTTCCTAAAGTAGGGGAGACTGTAACATCCGACCCATTTCAATTTGTAACCCGAACTCGTTTATATTAGTAAATGAAATCTATTCATTGAAAACACATTAATGTTGTCATTTAATTCACATTACAATCATATAGTTATTAATATGATTTTATAAAAAAAATTATAAAATTATATTAGTAATTATGAAGTTTAAAAAAAAATAATAATAATATTAACAATATTAATAACAAAAATAAAATGGAAATAATAATATTAATAACAATGATAATAATAATAATGTTGATAATAATGAAAATGTAGGTTTTATAACTTTAAACTTATAACTAATAACTTTGTACATAAAATAATAACATTACAAAATTCGGGGGGGGGGGGTCAAATGGTAATTTATTTAAACTAAAACAAAACTTTAGTTTTGTTTTGACAATTATTATAAACCACAGGGACCAAATGTGAAATTTCTTTTTAAAACCCATTCCCCCCCCCCCCCCCCCCCGTCGAACCACCTTCACCACCGGCCAACCTCTCCGGCGACTCTCCGGCAACCAAAACAACCCCAATTAACGCGGTTTGACCAAAACAAACACTCCCGACACATTCACGTGGGAGATTCGAACTCGTGCCATAAAACAATTTAAAATTTGAAACGAATGCGATTTAGAACCTGTTCCACGCGTTGTCGGCCCCTTTCACAGGCCACAGATCGCTCTACGGATTTTTATAATCGAATAAACACCGCATTAACAAACTTTGGATCGTTTATAACTTTCCTATGAATTCAATTTCATTTAAAACGAGCACAAGCATCCCCTTCGAACAACCTCTCAACCGCGGACCTGCAACTGATGTGTTCACCCTCCTTCGAGCTTCAAACTTCGAAATTTACATAGGGCTTTGCATCAATATCATCATTCGAAGCTTCCCTCAAGTTTAGTTCGATTATAATCACCGTTTGAGCATCATTCGATTGGCACCTCTGTCGCGATTGTTCTACGTTCTGTTCGGCTTCAATCCATCACCAAAACGGTAATTAAACATACGTACATATTCGATTATACACGGGCAATAAAAGCCCTATGATTACAGATCCTATCGAAGTCGAATTCGTGTTCAATTTGGTGGGATTCGAACCTAGGGCTCAAATGGAATTGGGGGAATTGGGTTACACAGCTTATAATTAATTGGAACCATTCCTTAACCGTGGCTGCGGCCTTGGTTCCCGTGCTCCCATATTATCCAAGAGGTCCCGGGTTCGACCCCGGGCCGCCTCACCTATTTTTTTAGGGCTCTTTTTGCTTTAAAAAAATTACAAAAAAAATTTCTAAAAATTATAAAATATTTTTACAAACATTAGATATTTTTAAAACCACCAAATTACTTTCTGAAATTATCTTAACATTTTATTTAATTATTTAATTATTTGTTTTAAATAAATAAAATAACTAGATAAAATTCTTATAAAAATAGACTTTAAACAATGGTTAAAAAACACTAAATTATTTTTAGTACAAATAATATTAATGTATTATTTAAATCATGATTATTTCAATTAGATATAAAAGTTTTATATTTAAACCGTTCCAAATCAATTTCATTTCTTTAAGTCACTTAAATAAATAAATAATTTTAATTAATTAATAAAATTAGTTATTTGTTTTTCCAACATTTTAACAATAAACCAAACAATTACGCGTATTGATACAATTATTTCTAATAAATTCTAAAACCACTTTCAAATTCATTTTATTTATTTCAAGACATACAAACTAAATAAATTTTAATTAAACTACCATTCAAACCCAATGGAAATCCTAATACATTCCCAAATTCTCAAATCACTATTATTCTAATTCGAGACACCGTTCCTTAGGTTAATCATAAGGAAATCGTTGGTGTCTAATCTATCACGTCCAAATTCTAGTCTCATCAATCAAGTGAGTATTCATATCCCCTTTTTATATCATTACCTATTTGGGGGAAATCATGTGATACAATATATTCAATCATGATATTCTGTTGTTATTTCATTCTAAATTCAATTCAAGACAGGTTATGTTATTACTTGCAACTATGTGAACACACAATGATAAACTGGATGACAGTAGAACCCTAATTCAATCAATCAATCCTGGTATCAATGGTAGATCTACTAGTTTGGATAACCCACCCCACATGGCTTACGAGTGGTGATTGTGCCAGAGGCAATTAGTCAATCTATGGTGTTTGTGTGCAAGTCTATTATATGCAAGTGTCAAGTCAAGGGGTTTATATTGTGTCGGTTTATCTATATGCTTTACTATTGCAATATAAGTCTTAACGTTACCTTGTGAATTGGATTATTCTCAATCAATCAATCAATCTATATGTATACTCAAAACTGTGATTACTCACCAGCTAATTCGTTTGCTGACTTTATTTTCTCACATGATTTCAGGTTAAGCAAGATAGTGGACTTCTACGTGCTCATTTAAGACCCGGACTTAGTCAAAATAAAAGACAATTACTATTTGTGGTTTCAATTGTTGTATTTGTGTATGTTAAACGTATGTTATCTTGTAATCTGATTTCAATATTATTTCCACTATTAGACAACCATGTGTTATGAACAATCAATCATTCCCTCGTCCGCTCCGATGATTCCGCCATCGGTCGGGGTGTGACATTAAGCAATTCAACATGAAGATTGATGAAGCCGGGGTTTATCGTAAACTACAAATTCAAGAGTTGGAAGAAATCTGTAATGATGCTTTTGAGAACTCTTGAATTTACAAAGACAAAACCAAAGAATTTCATGATAAGGTAAACATGCGGAAATCTTTCAGTGTATGTCAAAAGGTTTTGTTATTCTCTTCAAAACTTAAGTTATTACTTGGAAAATTACAGTCCCGCTAGGTCGAACCGTTTGTTATTACTAATTCTTTTCTCATGGCGCAGTAGAAATTACAAGTGAAAAAACATGAAAACCATTCAAAGTGAATTGGTATCAGCTGAAAAAGTTTTATGAAGGATTCTAAAAAGAAAAAGATGATTTAACAGAATTGGAGAACCCGAAGTATCATCATTAATGAGGTCTACGTCTAGCCAAATCAAAAAAGCTATAATAAGGCAATCCATGGTATAGTAAAGAGAGACGCTATGCGGAAGACAACCCGTACTTCGTTTGTTTTCTATTTCCATATTTTGTTTAAAAAATTTAAGAAAAAGGTGGAAAGGAAGAAAAATTAGGTTTCAAACAATAAGTCGAAACGACCGCATTAAAAAGCTTCACAAAAAACCGACTCGGCCGCGTACATGGCGCTTTACATTCCAGAACCTTAAAACTACCGTGTTAAAACCCATTAATAAAATTGAAACGACCATGTTGATCTTCTGTTTGACTTAGACAAAAATAGAGAAATGGGGACTTAAGTGACTGATATAAGAATAAAAAAAGAAATCCCTAATCTACCATCAACCCTTCACTCCTTATCCTCACCTTCAACCCCATCTTCCTCACCACTCCATCACCGCCTTTAAACCGGCGACCACCGCCACCCAGCCGTTACCAACCACTACCCACATCCCTCTACCTCACACCCTCAATTTCCACGAACGGAGTTTTCCCGTCAGGCGTGTGACATGACCAGGATCTCAGATAAACACTAGTTACACCAAACGACTCGATAATTATAAAACATATAAGTTGCTTAATTATAATGAAACAAACCAAACATGTTTAAGTAATGCGAAGCGAAATTAGAAAACATTTAAACAAGTGTTAAACTGCACAACACGCGCCCAAACCAGTTTAAGTAATGTAAATGTAATTAAACCATAAATCAGTTTTAAAGTGAAAGCAGAATGATATGCAGTGGATGCAGTGCTCCTAGATGTGCCATATCAACGACCTGAGAGAAAACATGCTAAGATCAGTACAAAGACTTGTGAGTCACAGGTTTATCAAAAAACAGTAATCAATAGTTATGAAATTTCTAGATTTAGTAATCAAAGCATATAAGTAGGTAGCTAGCCTACAACAAGTCACTATGTGTATGAAGTCATGACCGAGCTGACAGCAATAATAATAATGTATGCCCCGGCTGTGGAATCCCGACCATAACACTGTAAAACAGGCTAACCATTCACTCGTTTGACCTACAGTCAAGCTAGCGCGACTAGCCCGGGCGGGGTTTGTCAAACCCAGTAGATCTACTAACAATCACCTCGCTAGTAACATATTAACGGTCCGAAGAGGCGTAGTATAACACATAGTATCAGGTATATGCAGTATTACGAAATCTAATGTATTACATCGTTTATGAAAGCAGCATGTTTCTCTCCCCCAAAAAGAGTGTATAATGTAAAAGTGGGACTGTAAACTTACCTTAGTTGCACAGCGACAATAAACGAATGCACAAAGATTTGGGTTCCGATTAACCTGAATTTCATTTAATATAATTAATATAAGTTATTATTTACAATATAAGAGTTGTATGGTTTCACGGTTCATGGTGCGGTTACGATGTTTTAAATAATGCCCATGTGTTTAGTAATACGTCGTTCACACATCACAATTGCGCAACAACCCAAATAAAAACCACCATATTTCATAAATACATTAACTACACATGCATTATCACCTTTCAACATACTCCATTCATGAATATATATATACATATACACCTAGAAACACACTTGCAACACCCATGAATTTATAACCAACACATGAAATAAATATATATTACTAATGCATCCACATGGGTCACATATTTGCATATATTACAAAACTCGAGATTCATAGATACATACACTTATTCATAAACATGAGCACCACACATGTATCATAACCAAAACTATCTGAATAAATGCATACAAGCCTATATTTACAACTATGCATAAGCAACATAATTCATACATACAAGCATATACGACCGGATCATATACACACATATCACAAACACAACATCCATTTCCATAAAGTAATCCACACATAACAGCCTTGCCAAAAATATATACATGAGCAATCATACACCACCCCATATATTATTTCTTCCTTAAACCCATGCACAACCAAAACATGCACTTGAACACAACACATGCATACATCCATTGCACTCTGCATATTCAATATCTATTTTCCCACACCCACGTGAGTCTTTCCCAGCCCACCTTCATGGCTAAAACGCCCACACACAGAACCACAACCATATGTTACATAAACATCTATATGATGAACATATAACCACATCACACTCAATGAAAATATATATATACATGCACCAGAATCATGCATTTCACCTACAATCCTTGCAAATCGTACGTAATCAACAGTTAACAAACGAAACCGTAACTCTATTAATACCGAACAAACCCCCCCAACCGAACCAACACCACAACGTAGACACATACAAACACCACAACCGAACAAGCCGGAGGCTACCACACACGCAATAGCATTCCCACGCACACCGCATGGCCCGACCACACCGAATCGAAACCAAACCGAAACCGTAATGAGAAAGAGTTCGCGAAACGGTTAGAGAGAACATACCGGTTTACGCGATTAGCAACGGATTAACTATCGATGTACCGGAAGCGACGGCGGTGACCGACAGTAAAGAGGCTCGTGAAGGGAGGGCGGCAGAGGGTATGTGGAGGGTAGGGTTACTAAGGTGGGATCGGGTTCATGAAGGAGAAACAACCGAGTTTCTCACGGTTATAGATTTTTAATTGTTGGAAACTACACCTTGGACCCTCCTAGTTTACATAGTAGCATTTTAGATTGTTAAATATTGAAACATATGCATTGGGCCCTCATAGTTACATAATAGCATTTTAGGTTAAGTAGGTTTAACTAATTGAAAGTTAATTGTTAATGATAACTATTATTATTGTCATTTATTAACAACAAAAAAATTATTAATTATAAGAAAAATATCGGTGAGATGTTAATTTACGAAAACAATGGTGACTTGAAAACACGGGTTGTCACATCATCCTCTTGTCGAAGAAATTTTCATCCCGAAAATTAGAACTTCTTGTTTAGCAAAGAACGATAGATGCAATAACCGATTGCGTAACCAATACAGTTTCCAAGAACCCCTGAAACAAGTTCAGATGAAAGTGTTTATAAAGGTTTCGGTTTCGTGAGAGTTGTGACATCATCCCTTGTCGAAGGGAATTTCGTCTCGAAATTGAAAGAAAAGATACCTTAGAATGATACCTTAGGAAATAGATGCTTGATCTTTGAACAGTTGAGGGTGCTTCTTTTTCATTTGATCTTCGCGTTCCCAAGTAAATTCTGGTCCACGTTTTGAATTCCATCTAACGTGTACAATAGGAATCTTTCTATGCTTGAGGGTTTTGACTTCTCGATCCATGATCTCTACTGGTTCTTCAACGAAGCGAAGTTGTTCATCTATCTCTAGTTCATCTATTGGAATGACAAGTGATTCATCAGCCAGACATTTCCTCAGATTTGACACGTGAAATACATTGTGTATTCCACTGAGTTCTTCACGTAAGTTCAGTTGATAAGCTACTGGGCCAACCCGTTTGACAATTTCAAATGGCCCTACGTATCTAGGGTTTAATTTCCCCCGCTTTCCAAAGCGTATTACACCCTTCCAGGGCGAGACTTTCAAGAATACTTTGTCACCAATCTGAAACTCCAATGGCTTACGACGCTTGTCAGCGTAACTCTTTTGTCGATCATGTGTTGCTGCCATACGGTTACGAATTTGCACGATCTTCTCAGTCGTTTCGTGCACAAGTTCAGGTCCTGTAAGTTGGCTTTATCCTACTTCTGCCTAACAGATAGGTGATCGGCACTTACGTCCATACAGTGCCTCAAATGAAGCGGCCTTGATCGAGGTGTGATAACTGTTATTATAGGAGAACTCAACCAATGGTAAGTGAGTTTCCCACTGCTGCCAAAATCGATCACACAGGCACGCAACATGTCTTCCAATATCTAGATCGTACGTCACTTTGATGATCGGTCTGCGGGTGATACGCAGTACTCATATCCAGCCGCGTTCCCAGTGATCGTTGTAATGATTTCCAGAAGTGGGAAGTGAACCGAGCGTCACGATCAGAAATGATAGATACTGGAACGCCATGCCGAGAGACTATTTTCCTTAAATAGATGCGTGTCAGCTTCTCCATTCGATCAGTCTCTCGGATTGCCAGAAAGTGTGCGGATTTCATTAAGCGATCTACTATAACCCAAATGGTATCGCATCCGCTGGGAGTCCTAGGTAACTTCGTGATAAACTCCTTTGAGATCTGCTCCTATTTCCACACTGGAATTTCCAGTTGTTGAAGTAAACGTGATGGTCTCTAGTATTCCACCTTAACTTTGGAACAAGTTAGGCATTTACTTACGTATGTGGCTATCTCGGCTTTCATGTGTGGCCACCAGTAAAACTCCTTAAGATCCTGATACATCTTTTCTGAACCTGGATGAATTGAGTAACGTGACTTATGAGCTTCATCCATTACCATCTCTCTCAAATTCCCATACTGTGGTACCCAGTTCCGTTCCATGAAATAACGGATTTCATCAGCTTTAATCTCTAACTGTTTCTCCGTGCCTCGCATGGATTCTGCTTTTAGGTACTCAGCTTTCAAGGCATCAGATTGAGCAGCCTTGATTTGCACTGGTAGGTCAGAGTGGATAGTCATTTGCAATGCGCGCACTCGACGAGGTTTTGGTGTTTCTTTATGACTAAGGGCGTCGGCCACCACGTTAGCCTTACCCGGGTGATACTTAATTGCACAGTCGTAATCATTGAGTAATTCTAACCACCGTCATTGTCGCATATTCAGTTCCTTCTGATCGTATATGTGCTGAAGGCTCTTGTGACCCGTATATATCGTGCACCTGGTTCCATATAAGTAGTGCCTCTAGATTTTCAAGGCAAACATAACAGCTCCCAGTTCCAGATCATGCGTTGTGTAGTTCTTCTTATGCACCTTAAGCTATTTAAATGCATAAGCTATGACTTTGTCACATTGCATCAGTACACATCCCAAACCCTCGATGGATGCATCACAGTAAACAACAAAGTCATCAGTTCCTTCTGGTAAGGCTAGGATTGGTGCGCTGTAGAGTTTGTCTTTAAGCGCCTGAAACGTTGTTTCCTGTTTGTTGCCCCACTTGTAAACTGTTTTCTTATGAGTTAGGGCAGTCAAAGGTTGCGCCAATTTTGAAAATCCTTTGATAAACCTCCTGTAATATCCTGCCAAACTAAGGAATTATCGCACCTCAGTAGGCGTCTTTGGTGCCGGCCAATCCTTAGTTGCTTCAATCTTTGAAGGATCTACATGTATACCCTTTTTATTCACCACATGCCCAAGAAATTGCACCTCACGCATCCAGAAGTCACATTTTGAGAACTTTGTATAAAGCTATTCATTCCTCATTAAATCCAGAATGGTTCTCAAATACTCCTCATGATCTTCCTTATTTCGAGAGTAGATCAGTATGTCATCAATGAAGACAATGACAAACTTATCCAAATAAGGCTTGCAGACACGGTTCATGAGGTCCATGAAAACTGATGGGGCATTGGTCAGTCTAAAAGGCATTACAGCGAACTCGTAGTGCCCATAGCGAGTCCGGAATGCCGTCTTGGAGATGTCTTCCTCTCGAACCCTCAACTGATGATAACCCGATCTCAAATCAATTTTGGATAGTAGCTTGATCCCTGTAACTTGTCAAACAAGTCATCAATGCGTGGAAGTGGATACCTGTTCTTGATCGTCACCTTGTTCAGCTTGCGGTAGTCAATACACATCCTGAAGGTTCCATCTTTCTTTTTAACGAAAAGCACTGGGGCTCCCTAGGGTAAAGAGCTGGGACGTATGAATCCCTTGTCTAATAATTACTGTAATTGCTTAGACAACTCTTGTAGTTCGTTCGGTGCCAGACGGTACGACGCCCGAGCGATCGGAGCTGCTCCAGGTGCTAACTCAATCTGAAATTCTACCTGCCTGTGTGGAGGAAGGCCAGGTAGGTCTTCAGGAAATACCTCTGAAAAGTTTCTAATGACTAGGATATCTTCGACACGCTTTTTATCCATCTTCATTTCAGTAACAAGTGCCAACAAAGAAAAGTGCCCTTTCCTGAGACATTTCTGAGCCTTCAGATATGAAATGATTCCCACCACAACACCAACCTTATCACCTTCAACTGTAAGAATCTCATCACCCGAAATGGGTAACTTGACCAACTTCTCCTTGCAAATGATCTCAGCGTTGTTTTTTGATAACCAATCCATTCCGACTACTACATTGAAGCTACCGAGTGTGACAGGAACAAGGTCTATGTGGAAGGTGTGACCATACAAACCTAGCTTATAGTTTTTAAACACTTGGGTTGCCATTATCGTCCTACCATCAGCTATTTCTATGGCATACTCAGAACTCAGTCAGTAGGTACCATTCCTAGTACTTTACTATACTTAGTGGACACATAACTCTTATCAGCACCGGAGTCAAATAGAATAGAGCCATAACATCCATTAATAGTGAATCTATCATACACTACAGTAGGGTCATTTCGAGCCTCACCTGACCCCATGATGAAAGCTCTGCCTCTACCACCGCCACCACCATTGTTGTTGTTTTTAGGCTTATCAGCAACACCATTGTTACCATTTCTTTTCAGTTTCGGATATTCCCTTTTAAAGTGACCGGGTTGACCATATTCATAACACCCAGTCTTATTGTAATTCTGCTACTGTTGAGGTGTTTTCCTGAGAGGTTTACCCTGCAATTCTTGGCAACATGCCCAAACTTTTCACACCTCTCACAAGTGTTCCTTGTGCACTTCCCAGTATGATGGAACTTACATTTGTTGCATTTCGGAAGATTTCCATGATAGCCGCCTGAATTGCCCATGTTTTGAGACTGTTGTGACTGGTTGAACTTCTTGTATTGCTGTTGTTGATGAGTGGAGGATGAAGATTGCTTCCCATTGGCAGAAGGTTCCCATTTCCTCTTGTTATCATTGGAACTCGATGCAGCACCTCACGGGGGCAGCTCCCCCTATTCGCGACCCGAAACCTTAGCAGCCGCCATCCACATCGCGACCACCCTACCCTTATCGTGACCACCACCTCCATCGCACCCCATGTGGTTCTAAGACCACCGTCACTAACCGTCACCACTACCCTGCCGCTTAACCCACATCCCCATTATTAAACCCATTTTTCATTGCTATTATCACCAGGTAAGTATCTATTTTTTTATTTTTGCTACTAATTTAGCTGGGTATACCCCTATAATTAGGTCAATTGAACTCTAGACTAACTAATTGTCATGTATATATTCAAAAGGGTTTGCAGGTAAGTTTTCTTTTCACCTAGGACATGGTTGAACTCCATAGATGTTAGTAGGCTGAAAGTGAATGTTTTATTAGGAACGATTTCAACTGTGAATTCAATTTATATGTTCTTATCAGTGAATCTTCTTGAATTCCTCGAATTCATTGTTTTATGTGGAGATAACTCAACAAAAATTTGATATTCTCTAATCGTTACTAATACCGAAGTGACAACCAACATAAAATGGTTCGAAAGAAAACCCAGGTTTCGTTATCAGCTTCGGTGTCGAGATGAGTGCAAAACGCCTTACGTGCATGATAGGAAGCATCTTCAAGACATAATGAAGCTAGAACGTCGCGACGAAACCCGAACCCACAACCGTAGCACCTGACGATGATAATATGGTATTCTTCGATGAGGATCAACGGAAAAGGTTCAATTCTCTACACAAATGGGTTATGATTAACACCAGATTTGCAGATGATGATGCCATGAAAGCAATTGGTGTTTTTAGTGGGGTTAAGAAATTATTCACAACATCAGATTGGAATGATTGTTTAAATGGGATGAGTAGATGTTACAATAAAATGCTCCTACCCAGGATACCTTCGTACCAGACGCGACCACTCATCCCGAGTTGAATGCCATGGAATTTTAGGCATCCATTACGGATAAATGGATGTATATTGCAACTAATGTGAAGGCATCCCATATCGTGCATCCCGACTTCGGGTTGAACATCAGCTTCTTTCCAATATAATAGATGCTCGGAAGGACATCAGAGGCGTTATCTAACATGAGCTCTATCTCTTATGGTGTATGATCAACCCACAACCACAAAAGCCAAACTTTTCTGTTTACCTCTATCATAAGTTCATACATGTTGCACAATATACGACTGGGCAGATTCATTGCGGTTCCATCATCACCATTCTCGAGCATCATAACCTAGTCAATTTGTGTTTACCTAACACCGTAGAAAAATTAAAAGGTCCGCGATATCTCGACATGGTTCAAATGGAGAAAATGCAACTGTTCAAAATTCATTTTTACACTTAGATATGGTTGAAAGGAACTCATAAGCAATATACCTCATTATCTCTGAAGAAACCCATCACTTGTTGTCCTTAGCTGAACCAGTGAAAGCAACAGGCTACCCTAAGTGAGTTATCAACAAGGTCAAGGAGACCAAACCAATGATGCAGATGAAGAAGATAACCATGCCATGGGAATCGGGTCAACAACCCCCCCACGGTAGACCATCATGACGAGTATATGGCCCGTTTCACCTCATTTAATACCATGCTATCCGAAGTTCGTGAAGACATCCAACTTGTCCGAGGAGAGCTCACTGATCAACGGGCTATGCTTCGTTTCATGTATGATTACCAGCAAGAGATGGGTCGCACCATTACTGCATTACACGACATCCATGTTGCATGCCCTGCTCATGCACCACATCCACCACCTAAGTAAATCGCATCCCGCACTATGCTCAAAGCCTTGAGGATGACGCTTAATTCAAAACTTAGGATAAGGTAATTTTAATTTCTTTTTCTATCTTACTCATCCTTCAATTACATATTTCATTTAGGTTTGCATCATAGTCATGGTAATATGAGTTTTGCATTAAATTTATTGGGTGTCAAATCCAGCAAATATGTAATTGAAGGATGACTAAGATAGAAAAAGAAATTAAAATTATTTTCCTAACTTGGAATTAAGCATCGTCCTCGAGGTTTGGAGCCGAGTGTGGGATGAGATTTATTGAGGTGGTGGATATGGTGGATGAGCAGGGCCCGAAACATGGATGTCATGTAATGCAGCAATGGTGCGACCCATTTCTTGTTGGTGATCATACATGAGACAAAGCATGGCCCGTTGATCAGTGAGCTCCCCTCAATATGGTGAATTTCTTCGCGTACTTTGGATAGCATAGTATCAAATAAGGTGAAACAGGTCATATACTCGTCATGATGGTCTAACGGTGGGGGGACTGCTGATGCGGTTCCCGTGGCATGGTTATCTTCTTCATCTGCATCAATGGCTTGGTCTCCTTGACCTTGTTGATAATTCCCTTAGGGTATCCATTGTGTTGATTTAACCATTTTAGCTAAGGATAACAAGTGATCGATTTCTTCAGAGATAATGAGATATCTTTGCTTCTGAGTTCCTTTCAGCCAAATATAGTGTGAAAATGAATTTTGAAAGTTGCATTATCTCCATTTGAACCATGTAGAGATATCACAGACCTTTTAATTTTTCCAAGGCGTTTGGTAAATGCAAATTGACTAGGTTATTATGCTCGAGAATGGTGATAAAGGAACCACAATGAATCTGCACAGTCATAGATTGTGCAACGTGTATTAACTTATGGTAGAGGTAAAGGGAAAATTTTGGTTTTTGTAGCTGTGGGTTGATAATACACCATAAGAGATAGAGCTCATGTTGGGTAATGCCTGTGGTGTCCTTCCAAGCATGTATTATATTAGAGAGAAGCCAATGTGCAACCCAAAGTGTGAGATGCATGATATGGGATGCCTTAGCATTAGTTGCAATATACGTCCATTTATCTGTAGTGGATGCCCAAAATTCTCTAGCATTAAACTCGAGATGAGTGATTGCGGCTGGTGCGAAGGTATCTCGAGTAGGAGCATTGATCATACTACAAATTTGATTTAAAGTTAACCTGGATGATTTGTTGAACACTAAAAGTGAAGCAGCTCTTCTTTTAATTCAACCGAACTTAAGAATTCGATGGTCATTCCTTTGTAAACCTCGTCATCCCATTCAAACAATCCTTCCCATCTGATATTGGTGAATAATTTTTTAACCTCACTAAAAACATCAATTGCTTTCATGGCATCGTCATCTACAAATCTGGTGTTAATCATAACTGTTTGTGTAGAGAATTGAACATTTTCCGGTGATGCCACGAATGGAGACACACTTGACATAATATAACATGCTCTCGTATCATCTTAACAATCATCAGGGTCTAAACGTTGACAAACTAAAAGTAATATCAACCATCACAACCAATGTAGATCATACATTTAGTTATGGATAGTTATTGAATAAATTGTAATTATATAAGAAGATTATACACATACAAGTTCTATATAGACGTCTTTTGCACCTACCGTCTATTAAAATTTGGTATTCGCATAATTTTTGGGCATTATTTGTCTATACTCTTTACTGACATTTCTCGTATCAACACTACAAAGAGATTTGTCCTAGATGAGTAGTTTCAAAATAAACACGTAATAGACACAGTCGTTAAAGATCATATGTGAATAAAGTTGATACACAAACGTGTGGCTAATCATTAAACATTAACATAGAACCATAATAATCAGTCACTTGTACATATTCATGCCAATTAAACTGGAAAAAACATACAATACAAGTACACAACAAGTGCATAATTCACACCCCATCTTCAACACCAGATCTTTCTAGGCATAATATGATGATCAATTACAAGGACGCATATGTAAACTCAGATCGCATATACAATTTCACCACTGCTGTCAAGATCAAGGTCTAGATCACTCTCTAGGTTCTCATCCATGTCATCATCAATGTCCAGGCTGCCTGTGAGGTATCGGTTGAGGTTGTAAGCATCAGCTGCAGGGATAGTAGCTTCGGCAATTATCTGCATGATTTCATCCACACTTTGAATTGGTTAGTCCAAGCCCCCAAACTGGTCAATTGCATTATCATTGAGTAGGTCTCCCGGGATGTTCCTCATGAACCATTCGTGGTTGCTAATCTCGTCTATGGTTATCCGCTGTTTCAAGTTACAGAGAATTATACCCCAAATATAGTAACTGATAAAGTTATAATGTTTACACAAAACAAAGTATCACGTCGTTACAAAAGCCAGTTGCAAAAATCAGTCGGTCAGGTAACGGTTCAAAACAGGTTTTGGGCAAACATGACTATAAGTTATAATACACTATACTTTTCATAAAATTAATCAACGGGGTTCTATGCACTAAAAACACACTCTAGGTGTGTTTTGATTCATTCAACTATTTTGTCCATTTGACTTGTTTCCTTTTTAACTGTTTGTTACCCATCTAACCTGTTAGAAACATAAACCCCAATCGGCTGTTTCATAAGTAAATGGGTTGATATCGTACCTCAACAAGTATGCATAAATATACGTAAATAAAATACAATATGTAGACCTTAGTGGGATCAACTACAAAGATTCTGGGAAATCAATTGTGGACACCCAGTTGAATATGAACATAGGATGGAATTGATTACTGGACATCAAGAATTCTCTGCCAAAAACAAGCTAGCCCTCAGTTGATAATTCACATTGGACTATTCATGTATTGCCAGAAAAAAAGGAGGATCGTGCATTTACTTGGATCGTCTTCGAAAATACTTAGGTTCCTCAGGGTCTTCAAAAGGGTATGCACCCACAAGCATCACGGTATAATGTTACACCGCCAGACCACACATCTGCAATCTAAATTCATAAACGATGCAAGATAGTTACAAATTACAGTGACATAAAAAAAACCAAGTGACTGTCCATGTGGATATTAAAACTGTCATAGATGAAAATCACTTTGTTAATATATTATTTATGAGCTACCTTGCCATCATATTTTTTCTTTAGTAAGACTTCTGGAGCAATATATGCAGGTGTTCCAACAGTTGATTTTGGTTGTGAATGCAGAACAGAGGACTGATATCAGAAACAAAGAAAAACAATGCTTAGAACTAAAGATCATACGAAATATAAGAAATACAAGGTACACATGGAAACGAGTCAGCAGAAACACTTTCTGTCCAAACTCGTCCTATATATATAATCTTGATTGTCACAAATATACAAACTCTTTATTGCTTCAATGCTAAACAAGAGGTTATGGAATTCAAGACACTTTAGACACTTTAATCCATCAAATTTGTTTCCTTCTAAGCTTATTCTTTATTTTATCCATGTGACTCGTCATTAGTATAAGGGTTAGAGTTTTTCCTTTGAGAATTCTGTAGAGACTAGAGAAATCAAGACCACAAGAACCTAAATTTAAAGAAGCCACCTTGAATTAAGCATTTATAAACTAAATAAAAATGGCGCTACCTGGTGCTGCAAAAGATCCCGCGTTTCGCAGGGTCCAGGGAGGGTCCATCCCATTTAAGGGAAGATGTACTCGGTCCTTCCCCACATTTTGTGAGGAGGCGTTTCACGGATCGAACCTGAGACATTCGGTCCCTTATGAAACAGCTTTTACCGCTGAGCGCCAAGACACCGACCCTCCATTATAAACTAAATAACGATACAATATTGTATCATAAGTAGCATAAAAAGAGAAGCATGATGATTAGTACCTTGAATATCCAAAATCACAATCTTGAGCCTTCGAGCTTGGCTACCATCTAGAAGTGGTTTCTAGTTTCAAGTCCTGATGGCATTAGGGCTGTTCAAATAGCTCGACGCTCGAAACTCGCTCGAACTCGTTCGAAAAATGCTCGGAATTTTGCTCGTTCGATTTCGGCTCGATTGTAAATGAACCGAGCGGCTCGGTTCGGTTTCAAAATGAACCGAGCATGAGCCAAGGGTCGCTCGCTCGTCGTTCGCTCGGTTTCGCTCGAATTATTTTAGTTTAGTTTTTATATATTATATACAATTATATATGTCAATTTTTATATTTAAACTGTAAAATTACAATTTTACCCTTAAAACCCTAGCCTCAAATAAGCCCTAAATCCCTAATTGACCTCATTGCATCTCCAATGAACCTTCCCCCCACCGAAAGGTCCCAAATTGACCCGCCGGCTGCTGCTGAGTGATGCAATCTGCCATTGAAAGTTCCCCCCACCCAAGTTGACCCGCGGCGGCCTCCCCCTGCTGCGATCTGCTGCCTTTGAAGTTTATCCCTGCGGCGGCCTCCCCCTACTGCGATCTGCTGCTGGCTAGCTTGGCTGCGGGCTGCTGCGATCTGCTGCGATCTCCTGAGAATCTGCGACCGCAACCCTCATCTCCGACCGCAACAGCGCAACCCTTATCTGCAAGACACCGACCCTCATCTGCTGTTGCGACAAACCTCCCCCTGCTGCGACCGCACCGGCGCCCCCAAAACACTAAAACCGAGCGAAACCGAGCGCTCGGTTTAAAACCGAACCGAGTTCGAGCATGAAGTTTGCGCTCGAATTTGAAATTCGAACCGAACCGAGCCGCCGGTTGAAACCGAACGAGTTCGAGCGGAGCTGCGTTCGGTTCGGTTCGGTTCGTGAACAGCCCTAGATGGCATACATGCTCACACACCAAAAAACCATACATTGCATTATGCCCTTAGAAAAAAGATAATCATACATGTATCATGTATGAAGACCGTCTTAATTAAATACCATATTATGACAGTAACCCTACTCCTGACACAAGTTGCCGGAAAAAGAAACGTGCTGTAACACAAACAACATTGATGCTTTTTAAATTTTGATACAGACATGAAAAATAGCAACAAATTAAACATATGCATTTTGTACAAACTTCATCTTCTGCGAAATCGGCCAGCATTACATATCCGCTAAAATAGTTCTCCTCCAGACGCATATTCCATTACAATTGCCAGATGTGTTGGTGTCAAAAGGACCTACATATCGAATAGAAAATCAGTAAAAGGCTAATGTTTCAAAGGCCATGTAATTACTACTCCAGAAAACAATCAAGAAAGAACCTCCTTGAATCTGACAATGTTGGGGTGCCTCAGAGATCTCTGGTTGATGATTTCCCTTTGCATATTTTCATATATCTGTTGCTCATCATAATAAGGAAGTCAACTAACAACAGATGCATGCCAATATAACAAGTCATTCATTGTTACAGACCAAAGGAGGAACTCAATCCAAAGACTAGTCTGATGGGGTGAGGGAACCCATTTGGTCTATAAATCCCACATCAATTGCCCATACAACCGATGTGAGACAAGTCCCATACCTTGCAATGGTTTCGGTCCATTAAATTCGCCACTCCTTAAGGACCAACGTCATCGTTGGTCACGACCACGTTGGTCGCGGCTGGCTCTCTCCAGGCACCACTCCGTGGGCCACCACTCCGAGGTTTGGCTCTGATACCACTGTTACAGACCAAACGGAAGAACTCAACCCAAAGACTAGTCTGATGGGTGAGGGAACCCATTTGGTTTATAAATCCACATCAATTGCCCATACAACCGATGTGGGACAAGTCCCATACCTTGTAATGGTTTCGGTCCATAACATTCATAAAATTTAGTGTTGATTATAAAAAGTGACCATCTAAGCAGATTTGTGCCATCACCCCTGTTACTAACAAGAAGTAAGCATGCAAGATTTGAGCTCCCTTCCAATATTTTTTCCCTCTCTTTCACAATTTACAGATAGTGATCAACACGTAAAAGAACCTTAAAACAATTAATATAACAAACATTCATCTCTAGTTCTAATCAATCACTATCAAATTGAGCACATGAACACCTAAACTGACATATCAATGATCAATTTGACTCACTGCCTAATCAGACCACCCAAACTGACATATCAATGATCAATTTGACTCACTACCTAATCAGACCTCCAATTTTCATCACAATTCAACCATTCACAACATCAAACTCAATGCAAGAAGAAACACCATCTTATCCTCAAGAGCACAATCCACGACAACAACCCTAACAACTCAAACACACAATCACACACTGCAGAAACCAAAACGAAACAACAGATGCTCAATTCGATCACTGACCTTCTCACCTCTCTCAATATACTTAAACAGCAACAGGCTCATCAGTCTGCTTATTCCTCATCAATCTCGCGACCCCGAAGTTACCCGCACCGATGTCTCTCACGAGCTCATACCGATCGCTATCGTGCATAATGGGAATATTATCTTGTTCTTCTAAACACCTCAAATAGACGTATGTAGAATAATAATCAATCAATTATTAGTTATTACTCACAGAAACACAAAGAATGGTTGATGTTCATGGAGTGTGAAGAGATCATGAGAATCAAAAGAGTTGGAGATTTGAACAACATGGCGATACGGGGATAAGAATTCACGGGGGGTAAGGGTTTTGGGTGTAAAGTGAAATGGAGATGGGATACTGAAAGTGGGTTTTGAAGATTTGAGACCCGTGAAGCTTTAGCTTAATTACTTTGATCGATCACAAATGGGGTTAGGGTTTTGACTTCTGATTTGATACTGATGAGTGGAGAATGGTGGTGGTGATGGTGGTGGATGATGACGTTGATAAACAGAATAAACGGTTTTCCCTGAAAGTGGAATGACGATCCTGTCCTTTCACGGTGTGGGGACGGATAAGGTTCGACACTTCACTTCACTAAACAATATAAAAAACCCGGAGATCCTCCTGATAAAAAGTTATAATTAATTTTTTAAACGGTTAGTGGGGATTACTGATACGTCATGGTCCACCCGATCATTTTCATTCAAAATATGAAATCTAAGACCACCCTCAAGAGGAACTCACATTAATTAGTGAGAAAACCTCCTGGTTTACATGGAATCCTCTTTTTATTTTTGTCATAGTCGAGACTTAAATCCAATGCTCCACGTATTTTATTAGATTTTGGGGTATCTCACCCTAACAACTTAAACTAAGGATTATTGGTTGGGTACGCGGAGGAGCCAAATCGTTTTGTGATCAGATATATGTAATCTCACCTTACATTTACGCGTTGAGTGTTTCCTACAGTTTGAATCCATGATTTTAAAATCACAAAACAATTTTATCAGTTGTTGTAAGATCCACCTTAAAAAAAGTAAATATGAATTATTCAGTGTTATCTAAGAGGAGTAAATATGATGATTTTCTTTGTAAATACTTCGCATATATGAAGTGAATTTAATGTTTTAATATTGTTGTAATGTTGATATAACGAAGCGCAATATCTTTTGTTTGATAGAGTGGTAGACGTAAGTTTTATGAGCATGCGTACATAATTGTATGTCATGATGTTAGGGAATATCTATATCTTCCTTTTACTTAGTGAGAAATGATATATAGTTTTATAAAATAGAGTATAAGATAATATATAAAATACATGTAATGAAGAGATGACATGTATCAAACCTTGTAAAGAAAGTAGAAACCACATCGTCTTGTTTATGTTTTGGAACAATGAAACTGGTATTGTTATTAGGCTAAGTGTATTGAGCAAAGGAGAGAGAGCTTTGCTTAGAAGTGAACTAAAGATGATGGATCTTAGCAACAACTGATAAGCCTGATGTTTGATCTTAGGTCATGGGTTTAAGCCGTAAGAAACAACATCCTGCACAAAATGTAAAATAAGTTTGTGCACATTAATCGTGAAGCGATCCGAACCCTTTTGGCTCCTGTATGAAACAAGAGTTAAGTCAAGCAATACATCCCTTTTTTGAAGTGAAGCAAACACGTGCATATACAGGCCACGAGAAAGGAACTTAGTGATCATTAAACTACTTAAATAACACTAAAGTCTTGATAGTCATAGAGTTTTGATAGATCTAAACACAAACATGATCGTCTAATTCTTATTATAACGTTTTAACGTATCTATTGTTCTAGTTAAATGCTTTTGCATTTGCTAAACTGGATTAAAAATATAAAAATTCCTAAAATATCAATTTCTCCTTTATTTCTTTCGAAATGTCCCTTCAAAAATTTATTCTCAAATGTCTCATTTGGACAAGGTGCCGCATCTTTAAAGATAGGTTCGGGTGTCTGTATAACGGCCCACTAAAAATCAGTGTGTCATTTAACGTCGCTCCTATACTCACGAGAAGACACGTGTCTATCAAGTTTACTTTGATTTTTTAGTTAAATATTATATTATTATATAATTTTATTTGTATTTTATTTTTCTTTTATAACTTTTAATATAAAAGTGTTATAAATTTCTAAATATATTGTTATGACGTGCTTATTTTATCTATGTACAGACGTAAATTTTATTCCAAACCAATTCGGCTCAAAATATACATCCAAAGTTTGATATAAGTTTGGCCCGAGTCCGTTTTGAATAAAATTACGTCGATACGTAGATAAAAATAAGCAGTGCAATGGTATATTTGAAAATTTATAAAATGTTATATTTTAAAAGTTATAAGAGAAAAATAAAATATAAATAAAATTAATTATATAATATTATATACAAATCAAATCAAATCAATTTTGCAAAGTGGCGGTCCACTTTTCTTTAGAGTCGTACGCCTCCCTTTTACAGACAGACGACTCCATTCGCGCGCGTCGAGAACTTTATTACGATGGTGGGTTTGTGTTAATTACATGTCCAATTTTAATGGGCAGTTATACAGGCGTTAACGCTATGTCTTATAGGTGTTGGCCCTTGTCCGAACGGAATTGAGAAGAAATTCTTGGGTGGAATATTTTTAAGGAAATGTCAAGAAAAAGAGATATTTTAAGAAATTTTTACTAAAAAAACCACTCTAATGCAATAATTGAAAAAGGTCGCGAGTCTGAGTTAAACCCAACAAGCATTAGCTTGAGAATTTAATCCATTATATTTGTAATTTATATCACAATCACATACCAATTAAGAAGTTTTCAAAATTGTAAGTTGAACGTTGATTTTCATTTCATATTTGACTTGATTTAAAAAACATTTTACCTCGCTAACAAACTTGAAATATATATATATATATATATAATATATATATATATATATATAGGGAGGGATCCCTGAAAACCAAGTTATAAATGAAAACCATGAAAACTATGGTTACATATATGTAAGTACGTGTTACAAAGTGTAAAACTAAGAGTTACGTATATGTAAACGTTATGTATATGTAAGTATGCGTTACCAAATGTACAACTACGAGTTACGTACATATAACTCATACATGTTACGTATACGTAAGTCATTTCGTCATCATCGACGTTACTTAGAGTTTTATTAAAAAATATATAATAACCTCAAAAAATAAGTTGAAATTTACTCAAATATACTTTAAACAATTAAAAAGGTAATCAATTATGAATTATATGATTGAGTAGTAGTGGTTTTTACGGTTTTCATTTATAAACATGGTTTTCATTTGATCCCTCTATATATATATATCTATATATATATATATATATATATATATATATATTAGTTTTAAACTGTAATACTTCATAACTTAATTTTTTGTTAGTGTTGTTCAAGTTGTACGTCTAATTTATAGTTCATCATACTGAAAGCTCACGTCTACTTATAGACAAACTCAAGTTAACCGGGATCGTCAGGCTACTAACTATCTTCATAGTTCATAAAGATTGTGTTTTAAGAACCCATTGTATGATGATAAAGCATTTAGGCGTCGTTTTACATTAGTCTACAACTATTTGTTTGAATAATTGAAGATATGTAGTGAGAATTGAATTTTTTAGGTATAGCGCTAGAGGTAAACAAAGTTTTACCGTTTTACAAAAGTGTACTCCGCAATTAGTCAACTATGGTATGAAACTAGGAGCGACTCATGAAACGTGAGGGTTGAATATTTTTTTTATACTTTTAATGTGTAATCTTTTTATAATATCAAATTTTATTTATGTTTTCTTACATAAATAAGCATTGAAAAAAAAAATGATATTAAATTTATTTATGTTGAATATATGTGTGAGTTAAATCTAATATATTACAATAGTTAGATAAAAATCTATAAAATTATCATAAAATTATAACTAATTAAGAAAAAAATCATCACCTTATATTATTGTTATCTAATATTTAAAATATTTTTTATTTCTTGTTATTTAATATCATTATTATTAATATTATTATTATGACAGTGATTAACTTTTTTTAGAATGACGATTTTATGGAATTTTAACCTAAAACTTCAAAATTAATCTGCTCCAAATGGTCTTGGTCTCTGGCACTAGGCCGTTAACCCTAGTGGTATGACAGTGATTAACTAATCACCATCACCATCCACCATCATCATCACATCATCTCATCATCATCATCATCATCATCATCACATCATCATCATCATCATCATCATCATCATCATCATCATCACATCATCATCATCATCATCATCATCATCATCATCATCATCATCATCATCATCATCATCATATTATGATTATCTCCTCTTCCTCTCTCAGTCTCTTCCCCCCACACACACACACAAACATACCACACACACTCTCACACACACACACAACCACATCCCCATCTTCTCTGCTGATCCCCAACCCACCCAACCGCACCACTGCTTCTCGCAATCGCCGCGACTTTCTGCTCCGGCGATGGGCTGTAGCTCGATTAGGGATAGCGCAGGGGTTGGGGGAGGTGCCGATCGATCGAGACGCAGGGGGAGGGGGAAGTGCCGATCGATCGCGCAGGGGGAGGGGGAGGGAGAGATGCCGATCGAGAGCGCAGGGTGAAGGGGGAGGACCGGTCGAGAGCGCAGGGTGAAGGGGGAGGAGCAGATCGTTCGATTAGGGCTGTGCTTGGTCAGATGGCTCGATTTGGGTCAGCTTCTTGGTTTTTCAGGTCCGGGTCAGACACCCTGACTCGGTCAGATGGCTCCACGATCGTTTCAAACGGGCTGACTGGGCTGACCGAGTCAGCCGGGTCAGGGTCAGCCCGGTCAGATGCATATCAAACACACCCTTACACATGTCTTAACTTTTTACACTTGTGAATTTATAATAAAAACATTATGTGTTGATATATGTAGTAATACTATTTTTTTAATAAAAATAATAATTTTAATTGATCTTGATAAGATAGACAGGGCATTAACACATGGTTAACATTGATTTGCACTCTTCCTAAGTACAAAATTGAATATACATGTGGCATGTGCATTCTTTGACAAACAAAAAAAGATTAGATAATGATAATATAAAAATGGTAACAGTAAAC